>KQ987382.1:69326-79610 GCA_001598015.1 Dorcoceras hygrometricum
TCATAATCTCTATGAGTTGAAAATCTGAAATGCTCAGCGTTTTAAAATCAACATCAACCTCGTAAAATACATTTGAGTTCCAAACATAATCCACACTGTGACCCCGAACGCTAAACATACGCTATAATATCAACCAAAACATGAGCAAGGCTGATAATAAACAGAGCTTACGCAAAAATCACGAAATGAAGTGAGAACAATACGTAAGCTTTCGTGGCGTAGCAAGAATCAAATTTACTTGCCTTGATAAGAAGGAAATCACAAGATATAGCAGGCCACTAACAGAGAGTTTTTCCCCAGCGCAGCAATGTGTTATCTATTTCTTTGATGCAAGAATGAACATTTTCTTGAAAATAATTGAACTTATAGTTCACAAGGACAGTGGCATGGGAGTCTGATTATTAACAGGGGAAAAACACTCATTTAGGCATGGTAAACCAGGCGTACTTCAGATAATTTTACTTAAAATTCCCTGTCAATGTTTTGATTTGTAAATGTACTACACAAAATCTGAAATTTAACCATTCTCCCATCCAAAACCATTTTATTTGTAAAGTTTGAAAATTGCTTGGCTACGCTCGGGTGACAATTTGACAACTGATTGGGCCTCTGTTCCTTATAAAATCTAAAAAATGAGAAATCAGTTGCTCAACAAGTAGCAAAAGCTGAAATCTTGAAATTAAAAATGGATCCTCAATATATAAAGATTAGAATTTGTGGTCCTATGGATTTTGGGGCACTACAACTCTACCCACCTTATAAAAATTTTGTCCTCGAAATTTACTTACCGAACAAATCTGGATATCGACTATGCATATCAGCTTCTGTCTCCCACGTAGCTTCTCGTTCGGTTTGATTTGTCCACTGAACTTTAACCATAGGAATGTTTCTATTCCTCAGCTTCCTGATTTCCCTAAGAAGAGTCTTCTCAGGTCTTTCTTCATAGCTCAAATCTGGCGTTAAATGAACTGGTTCGGCAGTCAAAATGTGCGATGGGTGGGGGACCAACGTCAAAACTTAGTTCCCTTCGTCTATTATCTGCATATCTCTTTTGTCTGCTTTGAGCAGCTTTCATCTTTCCTTAATTTTTCTAACAACACTCACGGTTTGCTCTACCAAATCTGGTCCTATACCATCTCGCTCTCCTATCTCATCCCAATGAAGAGGCGTTCTACATTTGCGTCCATAAAGAGCTTCGTATGGTGCCATCTGGATAGAAGCTTGAAAACTGTTGTTGTACGCGAATTCCACCAATGGTAGCTTCAAATCCCAACTTTCTGAGAAATCTATAATACATGCTATGAGTAAATCCTCTAAAATCTGGATCACTCTTTCTGATTGTCCATCGGTCTGGGGATGAAAGCCTGTACTAAATGTCAACTTGGTTCCCAAAGCTCGATGCAAACTTTTCCAAAATGCAGACGTGAACTTGGAATCCCTATCAGATACAATTGATACAGGAACACCATGAAGTCTGATAATCTCTTTCACATACAACTCTGCATATCTGCTTACATCGTAGGTTGTCTTCACCGGTAGGAAGTGGGCAGATTTCGTAAGTCTATCTATAATGACCCAAATAGAATTATAACCTTGGGCAGTTCTAGGCAAACCAGTTACGAAGTCCATGGCAATGCATTCCCACTTCCATTCTGGAATGGGCAACGGCTCAACATCCCTGCTGGTCGCTGGTGTTCAGCTTTCACCAATTGACACGTTAAGCATTCAGAAACAAATTTGGCGACATCTCTTTTCATACCCGGCCACCAGTACAACTTCTGAAGATCCTTATACATCTTAGTACTTCCCGGATGCACAGAGTATGGGGTTACATGAGCTTCTTTCATTAAATCCGATCTCAAAGTATCTACTTGTGGCACCCAAATTCTTCCTTGGAATCTAATTATGCCATCGGTCGAAAAATAGAGGTTGACACCTCTTTCCCTGTCTTGTTTAACCCACTTCTGTAGTTGCTCATCTCTCAGATGACCTTCACGAATTTGTTCCAACAAGTTTGATCTCACTGAGGTACCAGCTACGACTGAATTGCAGCTGCTGGGAACCAGCTCTAAGCCAAACTTCTCATTATCAGCTGCTAATGATTTGTGGACGATGAGTTGTGCTAGTCCCATAGACTTTCTACTTAAAGCATCAGCAACCACGTTAGCCTTACCTGGATGGTAGCTGATTATGCAGTCGTAATCTTTTACCAGCTCCAACCATCTCCTCTGCCTCATATTCAATTCCTTCTGAGTGAAGAAGTATTTTAGGCTTTTGTGATCCGTGAATATTTCACATTTCTCCCCATATAAATAATGCCTCCAAATCTTTAAGGCAAAAACAACTGATGCCAGCTCTAAGTCGTGCGTGGGATAATTCTTTTCGTGATTTTTCAACTGACGAGAGGCGTAGGAAATTACTCTATGATATCAAAACAGCTCCCAATCCCAACTTCGACGCATCTGTATAGATGACGAACTTCCCCTGATCGGATGGCATTGTTAGCACAGGAGCCTCAATCAACGCTTGCTTCAGTTGTTCAAAGCTGGTTTGGCAGTTGGGGGTCCATTCAAATTTGCTCAACTTTCTAGTCAACGAGGTTAAGGGAACAGATATCTTCGAAAATCCCTTAATGAAGCGCAGGAGCCTCAATCAACGCTTGCTTCAGTTGTTCAAAGCTGGTTTGGCAGTTGGGGGTCCATTCAAATTTGCTCAACTTTCTAGTCAACGAGGTTAAGGGAACAGATATCTTCGAAAATCCCTTAATGAAGCGTCTGTAGTAACCAGCTAGACCCAGAAAACTCCTAACCTCTGTAACTGATGTTGGTATCGGCCAGTCACGAACGGCTTCCACCTTGGATGGGTCTACTTCCAATCCATCTTTGGATATAATGTGCCCGAGAAAAGAAACCTTTTCCAGCCAAAAATCACACTTGCTAAACTTGGCAAACAGTTGCTGGTCCTTCAAAATCTGAAGCACTGCTCTCAGGTGGTTTGCGTGCTCGATGCTGTTCTTGGAATACACAAAAATATCATCAATAAACACCACTAGAAACTGATCTAAGAAGGGTTGGAAAACTCTGTTCATCGGTCCATAAAGGCTGAGGGAGCGTTGGTAAGTCCGAAGGGCATCACCAAAAATTCGTAGTGACCATAACGTGTTCTAAAGGCTGTTTTGTAGATGTCTGCTGGTTTTATCTTCAATTGGTGGTAGCCAGATCTTAAATCAATCTTAGAGAAAACTATCGATCCCTTCAACTGATCAAACAGGTCCTCAATTCTAGGAAAAGGGTATTTATTCTTAATTGTCAACTTATTCAACTCTCTATAGTCTATACACAGCCTTAGACTCCAGTCCTTCTTCTTGACGAACAAAACAGGGGCTCCCCATGGTGATGTACTTGGTCGAATAAAGCCCTTGTCTAATAGTTCTTGTATTTGCTCTTTTAATTCTTTCATCTCTGATGGAGCAAGACGATAAGGTGGTTTAGAAACGGGTGCTGCTCCTGGCACTAAATCGATTGCAAACTCCAATTCTCTATCAGGTGGCAATCCATAAATGTCTTCTGGAAAGACCTCCGGAAATTCGTTCACTACTTCAACATCGGAGAGTTGGGGCTTGCTAGATACTGCTAAAGATGATAAGCTTATCAAGAATCCTGCTCCCCCTTTTTGCAAACAACTATAGGCTTTAAGAGCTGAAATAATTCGAGGAATTTTACATAACTGACTAGCCTCGAACGTGAACCAGTCTCCTCTTGGGGGTTTTACCACTACTGTTCTAAGCTTAAAATCTATCACGACCCCATACTTGGTCAACCAATCCATTCCTAGAATCAGATCAAACTCAGGCATAGGTAAAACAATTAGGTCAGCAGTAACTAAATTCCCTTGAAGCTTAAGTTCTAAGTCACGAAACAAATCATGAGATATCAGCTCTTCTCCAGAGGGTACCGTCACACAAAATCCCATAGTCGACTGGTTGGGTTTAACAGGTAATTTCTTAGCAAAGTCCGCTGCAATAAATAAATGCGTTGCACCTGAATCTATTAGAGCTAAAGAGGGAATTCCAGCGATCAAAATCTTACCCTTAGCCACTGTAGAATCTGGATTGGCTTGCTCGGTTGTCATGACATAAGCTCTGCTGGTCACCATCTGCTTTGATTTAGGACAGTCCTTAATAACATGTCCTGGCAATCCACATCTATAACAAACATTTTGTCCCTTTCCACATGGACCATGGTGGTTCTTCTGGCACTTGGGACACTGAGGCTTGTTTCCAACTTCTGAGACCGCACTGATGGGTTGCACAACAAAAGGTTTATGCTCCTGAGGCTTTTGTTCCTGCGACCTCTGCTGATTCTTGTATGGTTTCTTGGGTGGTCGCTGGTCTTTTGTTGGAAAGCCTGCCTCTTCAGTTGTCGTTCCTCCACAACTGCTTTCCAATACTGATCAGCTCTTAGAGCCTTGTCCACCGCTCCTCGATAATATTTTGGTTCCACCAGTCTCACATCATGCCTGGGTGCTGGTTTCAATCCATCGACAAAGTATCGTAATTTCTCCTTAGGATCAGCTCCAATCAATGGTACAAAATAACATCCACGTTCGAACTTTCGAACATATTCTTGGACAGTCATGTCCCCTTGCTTTATCATCAAGAACTCTCTTTTTAATTCAGACCTCTTATCCTCTGTAAAATATTGTTCAAAGAACACTCGCTTGAATTCCTCCCATGGGAGATTTGTTACATCTACGGTAAGCTTTGCTCCTTCCCACCAGAGCATTGCATCATCTCTCAACATATAAATTGCACATCTGGATCTTTCTAAGTCAGGCGTCTGGAGATACTAAAATATCACTTCCATTGATTTAATCCAGCTTTCGGCGACAAACGGATCTGTTGTGCCGCTAAAATCCCTTGGCTTCTGTCTTCGAAATCGCTCTTGAGGGTCATCATTTCTAGGGCCTCTACTGCTGGAGGATTGGCCATTGCCTCTACCCTGCTGTTCTACTAGCAACCTTAGAAGCTGGGCAATACTAGCGTTACTATCAGGATTGGATTCATCTACTGGAATATTCCTTCCTCTTCCTCGGTCAGACATCTTAATCTATAGCCCGTAATCCACCACATAGGAACATCAGAACATGCAAGAATAATTATAAAAATACATGCTCTAAAACATAAAAGAAACTCACTGCCCCGAAGAGACGGTCGATGAAATCTGTCCCAGCAAGAAGTGCGTGTGTTTATCTCTGGACCATGCTCTGATACCATGTTTGTGACGCCCCAATCCCCATGGGAGTCACGAGAAAAAAAAAGGAAAGGAAATAAAAATAGAAGGGCTGAAAAGCAAATAGAACAAGCTGTATTTCTCGGCTCGTAAAAAAAATCGAAACACAGTATTTGGTGCCATAAACTTCATTTCAATTTCCAAGTACAAAATGCGAAATCGC
The DNA here is from genome assembly GCA_001598015.1 of Dorcoceras hygrometricum. Lineage (NCBI taxonomy): Eukaryota > Viridiplantae > Streptophyta > Magnoliopsida > Lamiales > Gesneriaceae > Dorcoceras > Dorcoceras hygrometricum. The sequence goes on from KQ987382.1 coordinate 74,781, forward strand.
GATATTACAACTACCGAACTCTATTTGAATTCATCTTTGTTGTAACAGATCTCAATACAGATTTGACTAAGATCAAAGACAACAAAATAGCAAAATACAAAATGATCATCGCGGAAACGCAGGCCATCGATAAACACTAACACGTCGCTGCAGATTCAAACTCCACCTCCCACCTGCTCCGGCGCCGACTCACCTGCACCAAGAAAGCTAGTGAGCCTAGGGGCTCAGCAAGCAAACTGAGAGTAACAAGCACCCTATGCAGATGATAAAACATAAGACATCATTCATTGCAACTTTTGTTCTGGAAGTAAATTCAATTTCCAGCGTTATCATTTTCGTTAAACTTATGGCTCATAAGCTCTACTTAGGTTCCATTGCACTCGATCGAATGACTACTGATATCAGTTTCAATGTGGTGAAATCTCACCCAATATGAAGGGGAAACTGACCCTCTCGTCTGCTGCTCACCCTTCCCATATGAACCGTTTGTTATCTAAGCCATAAATTCATAAATTGAAACTTTCTTCTTTAAAACACATATTGGGCGAACTTAAATCTTAGCATCGGGGTTCACTTCATTTTAAAACTCATACTTCCTTCAAAAATCGCTTTACTGAGCATCCAGCAGAGACATAGGAAAATCAGCAGTTGGGATAAATTCAGTTGTTGGCAAGAAATCCAGCTGATGTGAACAGTAGATCAGTTGATGGGTATATATATATATCGGTAGTCAACACAATTAATTTGGTCAACGGAGTAACAGTAGATCAACCAGTCGTTGGTTCAAAAGCAACCAGTCGTTGGGTAAGGCGATCAGCAGGTGGAAGAAAACTAGACGATGGATATAAATCAGCAGTGAAGTACTTAAGGGGAAAGGAATCGGTCACAAGCAAAAAACAGTCGCAAGAAACAGTAACCTGTCGCAAGCAAAACCAGTCGCAAGCAACAGTAACCAGTCGCAAACAAAACCAGTCGCAAGCAACAGTGACCAGTCGCAAGCAAAACCAGTCGCAAGCAACATTAACCAGTCGCAAGCAAAACCAGTCGCAAGAAACAGTAACCAGTCGCAAGCAAAACCAGTCGCAAGCAACAGTAACCAGTCGCAAGCAAAACCAGTCGCAAGCAACAGTAACCAGTCGCAACTGCTGAAAATTTGACAATAAAATGCACCTGTTGGTTTTCAAAAGAAAAGCACCTGCTGGTGAACAGTGCATCTGCTGGTTTTACGATAACACTTGTAATATCGAAACAATGATCACGCTACCAGCAGTCGCCTATTAAACCAGACTTTATACTGATTCAACTAGCAACTACCGATTACACAATCATCAAATCCCGATATTACAGCAAAAGGAAGAACATCATAATCTCTATGAGTTGAAAATCTGAAATGCTCAACGTTTTAAAATCAACATCAACCTCGTAAAATACATTTGAGTTTCAAACATAATCCACTATATCTGAAATGCTCAACGTTTTAAAATCAACATCAACCTCGTAAAATACATTTGAGTTTCAAACATAATCCACTATGACCCCGAACGCTAAACATACGCTATAATATCAACCAAAACATGAGCAAGGCTGATAATAAACAGAGCTTAAGCAAAAATCACGAAATGAAGTGAGAACAATACGTAAGCTTTCGTGGCGTAGCAAGAATCAAATTTACTTGCCTTGATAAGAAGGAAATCACAAGATACAGCAGGCCACTAACAGACAGGTTTTCCCCAGCGCAGCAATGTGTTATCTATTTCTTTGATGCAAGAATGAACATTTTCTTGCAAATAATTGAACTTATAGTTCACAAGGACAGTGGCATGGGAGTCTGATTATTAACAGGGGAAAAACACTCATTTAGGCATGGTAAACCAGGCGTACTTCAGAAAATTTTACTTAAAATTCCCTGTCAATGTTTTGATTTGTAAATGTACTACACAAAATCTGAAATTTAACCATTCTCCCATCCAAAACCATTTTATTTGTAAAGTTTGAAAATTTCTTGGCTAAGCTCGGGTGACAAACTGACAACTGATTGGGCCTCTGTTCCTTATAAAATCTAAGAAATGAGAAATCAGTCGCTCAACAAGTAGCAAAATTTGAAATCTTGAAATTAAAAATGGATCCTCAATATATAAAGATTAGAATTTGTGGTCCTATGGATTTTGGGGCACTACACTTACTGTATTTGTTTTTAGTCTTGTTGGTTTCAGTAACTATTATATTGAGTTATGGTAATGTGAGTTGAAACAGAGAGCGATTTGGTTAAGAAATAACTTTTTAATTATTTTTACCGTTTTGTCGCTCGTAGTGAGCCTCGTCGGGTCGTTTTTGTGAAAATTAAGATTTTGAGTTTTAGGGGCTGCCAAAGTTCGTGGATGACTTTAATTGATGTTTTAAGAATATTTTAAGATATTTTCTAGCATTTTTTAGAAGTTATTTAATTTATGGTATTTTTGACACTTTTAGCGTTTTGGCCGAATATTTTAAAGTCAAAAATTTAAAGTACAATTTTAAAGTTTTGGACCAAGTCATGTATTAGAACAAGTTCAATTTTTAAATTAAGTCTAGGTTCTTTTGGGCTTAGAAGTAGTGGGCCAGACTCCTGAACCAGTCCTTGACCAAGATATTTTCTAGCATTTTTTAGAAGTTATTTAATTTATGGTATTTTTGACACTTTTAGCGTTTTGGCCGAATATTTTAAAGTCAAAAATTTAAAGTACAATTTTAAAGTTTTGGACCAAGTCATGTATTAGAACAAGTTCAATTTTTAAATTAAGTCTAGGTTCTTTTGGGCTTAGAAGTAGTGGGCCAGACTCCTGAACCAGTCCTTGACCAGAGTAGAAAATGTAGACCCGTGAATATATATTTAATTATATATGTAGTATGTTATGTATAATAATATTTTAAATGAAGAAATTAAATATACATTGACGGGCTAAACTTTTATATTATATGATTTTACGAAATGCATGCATCATGAACGTTTTATGAAACGATAAAGGCATGTCCTTTTAAAAGAAAACCCGAGGAATTGAAGTGATTTGTGGCAAGTTTATGATGGGAGCTAGCCGGGTAGCCGGGCCCGGGGATCCCCTGTTTTAATGTATTACGAGCTTATGGATCCATGTGGTCACGACATGGTGAAGTGGCAAGCATAGATGTGTGTGGGATCCCGAGGTAAGGTCGGGTGAATCGCACCGCCACGTACGTTGGTTCTTTCGACTAATTAGTATACGCCCGCTCACATTTCACAGATACGACTCATAAGTTTTTATGTTACGTTACGTTATGCCTTATGATATATACTATATTATTATGATACATTACGATCGATGACGAACCATGTTTTACGACCATTCACGCATGTATGATTTAATGTTATTTCAGTGCACGTATGTGCTTGCATGTGACCTTATTAGTATGTACCTTGTTATTTTAAAGATAGAACATGCTGAGTCTCTAGGCTCACTAGGTTTAAATGGTGCAGGTGATAATCCTGTAGAGTATGTCCCGACTGGCGGTGAGGGCCTCTGAGCGCCTGTTGCAGCAGTACCCCGTGACCACTATGTTGTCTTTATTTTGTTATGATACACTTTTCAGTCATTGATTTTTAGCATGTCACGTTCAATACTTTTACTTAGTCCGTTCTTTTTAACACTGTATGGATGATTTTACATTTACTGTATGAATGATTTTATATTTTAGAATATTTATTTATTTCTGTATCAAGTATATTTTTAGAAAATGATTTAAAAAGGGGAACGAGCCATTCCTATTAGTTAATTATTCCTCATATGATTTTAAAAAAAAATTAGAGTCTGGTTCGTTTCACTGGTAATGCGTGGACCAGTCCGATTCGTGGTTTTAGTGTGGGCCGGTTCAGGTTGCCTAGACCGAAAGGCAGTGCGACGCCATTTTGGTTATAAGTAAGCGCTGGTCAGTACTGGTGTGAGATCTGGTCGTCCAGATCTGGATTGCGATGCGACGCCGTTTAGCGATAGCAGATTTGGTGTTACCGGGATGACGTGTCCAGTTGGGAGAGTGGACTTCTGTGCGACGTCGTTTGGAGGAATCCCAAATCTGTTGCCAATGTGGAGGAAAGCATCCTACGGCATAGTGTGTTGGCATGCAGGGTGCGTATAATAATTGTGGGAAGTGTGGACACTTTGCGAGAGTGTGTCCATTGGTGTAGAGTTCGGATCTGGAGTGGTACTCAGGTCTGGGTGGGTATCAGCTTTGAGTCTGTGTTGTCGGTGGCTACTGTTCATCAGACTTAAGTCGTATATATATAGAGGACTTTGACTGTAGTCTCGCCATTATCTTTCCCGACACTTAGAAATATTTCGTGTAAGCTTACTCTGTCGCGATACCCTAGTTACTGTTCACCGAACCTTATCTTCTTTGATTGTCGGCGGTAAACAACTCCGATTGAAGAAAGAGTTGTAGCGCTGGACTCATTTTCGAGTGGAGAATGGTATTTGGAGCATTACTGGAAGTTTTAAGATTTTCGAAATTTTGGTAAAATCTAGTAACAGATTTGATGATGTCAGCGTCGTTGGTATGCGCTGTGATGCTGACGTAAACGTAGCTGGTTTGAGAGACCTTTCGGTAAAATCTGTTAGCAGAGTTGATGACGTCAGCATTTCGTGGTTGCTTAGCGTAGATGGCGTAAGCATTGCTGGTTTGAGTCTGTTGGGTGAAAAGCTGTTGGTAGATCTCATGACGTCAGCAGCGTGTGTTGTCGTCGTGTGGCTGACGTAAGCGTTGCTGCTCGAGAGATCTGTTCGATTTAGTGTGAGAGCTGTTTTGCTTGGAACGCCGTCGTTT
>KQ987382.1:80646-110922 GCA_001598015.1 Dorcoceras hygrometricum
TTGGGCACTAGATTGGCTATGAGTACCGCGTATCATCCCCAGACAGATGGCCAATCTGAGCGAACTATCCAGACATTGGAGGATATGTTACGTGCTGTTTTGTTGGATTTCGGAGGTAGTTGGCAAGACGCGTTGTCTTTGGTCGAGTTTTCGTATAATAACAGCTACCAAGTGACGATTGGCATGGCGCCTTTCGAGGCTTTGTATGGTCGCAAGTGCAGATCGCCAGTGTGTTGGGAAGAAGTGGGGGAGAAGCAGCTATCTGCCCCTGACTTTGTGCAGCAAATGAAAGATCATGTGGATCTTTTTAGACAGCGGATGAAGGCTGCCCAGGATCGCCAAGCCAGTTATGCGAATAAGAGGCGTCGACCTCTTGAGTTTCAGGTTGGTGATCGTGTTTTTCTCAAGGTTTCTCCGTTTCGTAGTGTGATGCGCTTTGGACGCAAGGGAAAGTTAGCCCCTCGTTATGTTGGCCGTATGAGGTTGTCGAGAGGATTGGCCCTTTAGCGTATCGGTTGTTGTTGCCGTCTGAGTTGTCCTCTCTTCACGATGTGTTTCATGTGTCGATGTTGAGGAAGTATGAGCCAGATCCGTCTCATGTGCTTGGAACTGACGAGGTTGAGCTAGATCAGTCGTTGAGCTATCAGGAATATCCTTTGCAAATCCTTGGCAGAAAGGAGAAGCAGTTGAGGAATAAGACCATTCCGTTGGTAATGGTGCAGTGGAGCCAGCACGGAAGAGAAGAAGCTACTTGGGAGCTGGAAGAAAAGATGCAGCGCGAGTGGCCGCATCTGTTTGAGTAGCCTTTGGGCTATATTTTCCAGTGGTTTGTAGCTTTTGGTTGTAATTTCTTCCCTAGTTTATGTAAATTGTTTGCTCAGTTATCTTGAACTCTTGGCCTGTGTTAGGCGAGTTCTTGTTTGTATCGTGCTGCTGTGTTTTGGTAGTTGAAGTGTTGTTGATTTCGAGGACGAAATCCTTTTTAGTGGGGGAGAAATGTGAGACCTGAATTTGTGTAAAGGATTAATTGTTGAATTAATCAAGTTTTTAGTGATTTCTGGTGGTTCAGATTTCAATTTGAATGTTTGGGTTGCATTTTCGAGTTGAGAATCGTATTTGGAGCATTTCTGGGAAATTTGAGATTTTCGAAATTTTGGTGAAATCTAGTAACAGATTTGATGATGTCAGCGTCGTTGGTATGCGCTGTGATGCTGACGTAAACATAGCTGGTTTGAGAGACCTTTCGGTAAAATCTGTTAGCGGATTTGATGATGTCAGCATTTCATGGTTGCTTAGCGTAGATGACGTAAGCATTGCTGGCTTGAGTTTGTTGGGTGAAAATCTGTTGATAGATCTCATGACGTCAGCAGAGTGTGTTGTCGTCGTGAGGCTGACGTAAGCGTTGCTGTTGACAGATTTGGTTGAGATCTGTTCAGCATGCTTTCTTTGGTGCGACGCCGTTTAGTGAACGCGGGAGGAGAGATCTGTTTTGTTTAGTTGGCGTTCGAAAGTTCAGACCTGATGATGTAAGCATATCTGTTGTGTTTCGCGCGACTAGAATAGTGACCAGACTTGCTTGCGTAAGCAAACCTCTCCGCGGTTTTGTTGATGCGACGTCGTTTTGGGGTTTTTAGTGTATTTTAGCGCTTGCGTTGGTTTTGCGAGATCTGTTGAGTAATTGTAGTTTTGAAAGCTGTTTTGGTCGGTGGAATAATTGAACAGATCTCTCGCGCCTATAAATTAGAAACGTTGGCTTCGTTTCTTTTCACCAAATCCCATACTTAGGAAATAATTCTCTCGACTTAGTTCTCTGTTTCTTCAAAACCTAGCACTGTTCACCGTGAATTTTTCCGGCCATTTCCCGTTGATTTCGGCCACCGTTTTTCACATTCGAGGTAGCGTTGGACTCCTCTTGGAGAGCTCTTTCATCCTATACCAATCTTGGAAGCTACGGGTTGTCCAGGGAGAGATCGTGAGGAGGCAGAAGCTTATTCCTGTCCGTGTGTTTGTGCACGCAGGTAGCCTTCGGGTTTTAGCTTTGAGATCTCGTTCCTAGTTGTTAATTTTAGCTTCCTGTTAAGATGTTTAAGGATGATAACTAGCTGGTTGAGTGGTAGCTCCCAGCCGTGTGTTTGATATTGGTTTGGCCGTAAGTTTCTGTGTGGAGGCTGAGAATTGTATGTCGTGTATTTTAGCAGGTTTCGACCAGCTTTCTCAGGCCTTGAATTGTGGTAATTATTGCACAGAATCTAAGGTACGGATTTGAGCTTGATTTAGCTTGGGATTAGCGTGAGATATCATGTGTGCCTGCTGGGATGGTTTGGTGAACTTATCAGTGTGTTGCTTACTGAGCATCGGTGTTTATGCTAGCTGTTTATTGTGAATTGCATACACGCATTTGTTCATTTTATTCTTGCTGTTAATTGCTGTTTTATAGTTGCTCTCCGTACTGGGGTTTGACCCCATGTCCCTCCGGGGCTTGGTTTGTTTCTTGTTGTGTTGTTTTCAGGAAACCCAGGTTCTACAGCTGGTCGTGGGTTTAACCCAGCTGGTGGTGCCCCGGGAGGTGGCTAGTGTGTCCCAGTAGCATATAGCATATATATATATATGTATCAGTTAGCCAGGGGGATCCCTGCGCTTTTTTGTTGTACCCGTAGGGGATATGGTACATGTATGGATTATGTATGCTTTGTCGTTGCTTGTTTTATGATTTGGGAAACTTATTTTAAGTATCGCTTTATTTTAAATTATATGTTTAAAACCGTCGGGCCTAAAAGCGAAAAATTTTACCCACTTTTTGATAGCTTCCGCATGTGTTTATCTGTTGTGAGCACGAGGCCTGACAGGACTCCTCTTTCCAAGAAGTCTCTTCTTATACCTCTTTCGAAGACTTGGATTAGCTCGAAGAGGATCGCGAAGGAAGCTACCTTGTGTAGTCTGTTAGCATTTCGCTCGATTGGTTATTCCGTTCAGGTAACGCTTTGGGTAAGTGTTAGATTCTACCTTGATCTTCGTTTAGAGCTATCTGTTGTGCTCGAAGGGTAGGACAGAGTTGGTTGAGCTCGTAGATCCCGGTTAGAGTTTCTGTACTTTACGTCCCTGAGCTGGTTATTGTTGTTTGGCTTATCAGGTTCTGATCTGAGTGCTCGGGACCTCGATTGTCGTAATTGTAGCTCAGAAGTGAAGGTACGGATGTGAGCGTATAATTACACCTTTGAGATGGACTTGTGTATAAATAAGCGTGTGATTTTATGTTGAGCAGTGTGTATGCTGTATTCCTGCGCCGTTGCTTGCATCTATTTGTGTATGTTATCTTGCAAGCTGTTATTATGCATACACGCATGTCATGATGTTCTGCTCATTCTTTTGCGAGCCTTTGTTAACAGCCTGCTGTGATAACCTCTGATCTATTGTTGTCTGCTTTGAGCTAACCCTTGTTTACATGATGCGTGTTATTTAGCGCTTGGGTAACTCCCAATTCTCTCACATGTGATATGGCCTTTCTGTTCTAGCTGGTGCTGGTATTTCGTTTGATCGAGCGCATGGGCAGCTCCCATTTCTCTCACATGATTTGCGGCCATCCCTGATATGTTAGTGTCTGGTGCCATGTGTTATCGACAGTGTGGGTAGCTCCCATTCTCTCACACATCCGGTGACCATTCCTGTTCTGTTGACCAGCGGTTTACAGTTCTCTTGGATCCTTTGAGCTCCCTGTTCTCATGCATCGCATAGCATTTTAGCCACTTTTAAATGTTTCGGATATTGTTTATTACGTGGTTAATCTCTGTGTTGTGCACCGGGCCTGACAATTGAGATTTCGATCGTGGACCGTATTAGAAGGCCGGAGCTGTTCAACCGTTGAGTGCCAATTCCCTCTTGGTACTTGTCGGAGCCAGGAGCCTAGTCGCCAGCAAGGTAACCTTCTAAACATCCTATGCATGTTTAGATTATTATTTAGTGTATTTACCATTCCCGGGATTCAAATATTTTAAACTTCCGCTGCGTCCCGGGAGCGGGAAGCGGATCCGCCGCTGCGCCAATAGTGGTATCATATCTTTGGCTCGAATATGTCAATACACTGTCTCTGCCTGAATTGCATCAAAAATCTCCTTTTTCAAAAAAAAGAATGCCCACCGCGTGCATGTCTCGGCAGCCGTCGCGAGGACGATGCGAGACCGTCCCTCATATCCCGTGCGGACGTTGCACGCAGATTCCACGCGGACATTGCGGGAACGTCCAGCACATCCCACACGTATGGTGCACACGGACGAGTGCACGTTGTGCGTGCAGGCATCGGCAGGTGTTGCGCGCGCGTAGCGGGGTTGCGCGTACTGATCGGCCTACCTGTGCGCACGGGACGTGCAGCAGGCCGCCCCTAGGGTTTTTCCGGGCCTATCCCGGTCGACGCGACGGGTTTTTGGGCCGATACTTGCTCTCGGGCTTTTTGGTTGGACAAAAAATTTTTTGAAAAATTTTGAGATATTGGACCAAAAATTATTTTGAGCCCAAAATTATTTGATGCAATTAAAATTACAAAATATGATTTTATTTATAAAATCTGATTTATTTAAAATATTATTTTGTTGAATAAAATCAAATTTGATTTTATTATTTTATTTATGTCAATTAATTGGATTAATTGAATAAATAATGTTGTTTCGGATGATCGAGAGCCATGCCCAATGTGTTAGGTGTATGCTAGGTTTTACATTTCTTGGTTTTAATATTGTTAAAATCATATCAAAGTGGGTCTGGTTTATGGCACGTTCCCACCCCTTTCAAATGTATCCCTATTTGTCATCGATATTTAAATGTAAATATTAGACTTAGTGGTAAGATAATTTTGAAGATGGTGGAGATGATGGTCAAAGATATTGAAAACTGAAAAAAAAACATGTAAAACTGGAAGTTTATGTAATAGGATTGCATTTGCATACTACATATCACATATGATTGGACCTAGATCCGTGCTTGGCAACCACGGATCGCATAGCTCTTGGTTATCGATCATCCCTATTATATATATGATATATATCAGTTGAATCCACGAATTTTAAATTTGATTTAAAATTATTGTGACCACATTTCAAAATTAGAATCCCTCATTTAAAATTTGATTTAAAATTTATATCAATATTAAAAGTTTCATGATTAAATTGAAGGAACTTAGTTTACTGATAATTATGAGGAAATGTGACAAAACGTGATCTAAGAGAGTCAATCAGACCGGCTTAAATATGGCTTGTACCGACTAGTCTCACTGAGGGACGTTGCTTTTTCTTAGGAAGTTGTTTTTTAAGTGGGTCTTAGCCCCTCCAATGACCTGGAAGCACTCTTAGAGCATGTTAGTCCATGACTTCTAAATTGATCATAAAACAAAGTTTATTCGATAATATTATCAAGCTAAGGGAATTTAAATATTGTTTAAAATTTCCTACCTTCCATCAACAATGGGTGTACGTCGACGCTACCCGTTTTTTAAGTGGGTCTTAGCCCCTCCAATGACCTGGAAGCACTCTTAGAGCATGTTAGTCCATGACTTCTAAATTGATCATAAAACAAAGTTTATTCGATAATATTATCAAGCTAAGGGAATTTAAATATTGTTTAAAATTTCCTACCTTCCATCAACAATGGGTGTACGTCGACGCTACCCGCATACATAGCCCTGCTCATATTAACTTTGGGGGGGGGTTCTGTCTGCTGGAAAGATGTACACGCCATTGACACTTGCTGTGAGTTGGATGGAACTCCCATGACGTTGGCTCATATTATTGGGGATGTTATGACGACCGTCCATTACAACTCAACATTGATGGTTCATCTTTGTGAGACCTGGATTTGTATTAGAGATTTCTGGTGGTTTGGATCTTTGTTTGTGTGTTTGGTTTGAATTTTCGGCTCTGAAATAGCATTTGGATCAATTCTGGGAGTTTTCATGTTTTTGAATTTGAAAGCTGGATTTTGGTGAAAGCTGGTTGCATAGTGAAACGCCGTCGTATTGTTGAGATCTGGTAGTGTTTGTAAAACTCAGCAGTTGCCTTAGCGTGAATTTGTATCGTGTTGGATACGGTGTCGTTTGAATAAGTTGGAGCAACGTCGTTTTGGTGTAGCGTTAGTGTGAGATCTGGTCGCGTGTGTCTGCTGGTTGTCCAGTCAAGGCAGATGTCAACGCGGGTCAACATCACTATAGCGCGAGGAGGAAACGTCGTCGTTTTGGCTAGCGCTAAGGAACCAGTCGATGCGCATAATCGATTTCCAGATATCAACGTTGGTCAACGTTCCTGTAGCTCGCGTCTGGTTTTCCTGTAGCTTGCGACTGGTATTACGCGAGAGGACCAGATTTGATGACGTGACAATGCGACGTCGTTTTGATTAGTTGCAACGCTGCGTTTTGTATGTTGCTGCTGGTTCCAGCTTTTGTATTTTGAACCAACGTCTGGATGTCCAGCTGCGAGAGATTTGTTGGTTACTGTAGCTAGCGACTGGATGACGTAGGCTATGCGTCGTCGTTTTGTTTAGCGCGGTTTGTGATTTCAGCAGCTGGTTTCTTTGCATCTGCTGGTTATTTGTGCCTGCTGGTTTTTGTCGGTGGATTTGTTTAAAACATATTTCAGCAGCTACGAGATTTATATATAGTAAGACTTGGTCTTTGATTAAGATATCAGATCCCATACTTAGAATATTTTCCCCGACATTCGTTCTCTGTGTTTCGAACCCTAGAGCACTGTTCACCGTTGATTTTATCTGGTAGTTCCCGTCGTTTCCGGCCGTCGTTTTGGACAATTGAGGTAGCGTTGGACTCCTCTTGTGAAGCTCTATCATTCCATACCACTTTTGGAGGTTAGCGTTCACTGGAGAGAGATCACGAAGCTGCTATCTCCGGCAGTGTGTTTGTGCGCGCAGGTAGCCTTTGGGTTTTAGCTTTGAGATCTCGTTTCTAGTTGTGAATTAGCTTCCAGTAAGTTGTTTTGGTAGTAATTGAGTTGGTTGAGCGTGGCTCCCAGCTGTGAGCTTCTGTAATTGGCCGTGAGTTTTGTGCAGCTCTTGAGATCTGTTTGTTGTGTATTTAGCAGGTCGCTATTCAGATTTCTCGGGCCTATTTTTGTAGTAATTGTTGCACAAAAGTATAAGGTAGGGATCTGAGCTTGATATTGCTGGGAATTGGCGTGAGATTGAATGCTATATGGCTGTTATGCATCGATGTGGAAGTTGCTGTGTGCATACGTGATTTCTGTTGATTGTTTAGCTGCCCTGTTATGCATACATGCATTTCCCATATTGCATTCATATTGTTATTGCAGCTATTGTTCGTATCTTGTATTTCTGTTGTTGATTCTTACCAGGATGTGAGGGCGAGTGGAAATACCGCACTCTCATCTCCCTACTGGGATCATTAGCCACCATGCACTGAGTGGTTAACTACCACAGTTCATGGACGAGGCAACGACAGGTTGAGTTGTTTGATGCATCTGGTATTCGGGTGTTGTATCATGGCAAGTGGCTCATTACCACACTGTGAACACACCCCGTGGCCACTGTTGTTGCAGATTCTTGGAGTTGTGCTTGAGTTCCTTAGCTCCCTTGTTGGTTGAGCCTTTCGTTGTTATCCGGTGTCTCATGTATAGCATCTACATTTTATCTTATGCATTCTGTTGCTATATTAGTTGCTCTCCGTACTGAGGTTTGACCCCATGTCCCTCTGGGGCTTGGTTTGTTTCCTTGTTTGTGTTGTTTTCAGGAAACCCAGGTTTTACAGCTGGTCGTGGCTTTAACCCAGCTGGTGGTGCCCCAGGAGGTGGTTAGCATGTCCCAGTTGTGTATAGCATATATATATATATATATGTATCAGTTAGCCAGGGGGATGCCCTGCGCTTTGTTATTGTATCCCGTAGTTGGAGTCTGATACATGTTGTCGTTGGATGTTGTTATGCTATATTGTTTCTGTTGTGGTTGGATTTTAAACTGGGTTCGTATTTTGAATATTCTTGTATTTTAAATTATATGTTTTAAACCGTCAGGCCTAAACGCGAAAATTTTACCCGCTTTTTGATAAGCTTCCGCATGTGTTTGTATGTTTTACTCTGTTTAGAGCACGAGGCCTGACAATCTTGACACGTGATAGTAATCGGTGTCATATTATTGGGCCGTTACTGGACGTGATGTAAATGCATGAAGGTTGCACCTATTGCAATTCGACCCTACCTTTTGAGGATCATGGTTGGCATATATTATTCGAGACCGTGATTTCTTGATTGAACTATGTGTACCAACTAAGAAAACTAGCTTTCTCGATTTCATTAGAGGGTGGTGAAATCGTTAAAATAATGGGATGGTAATTCATAAAACTAAATGACCTTGTTTTATGTCTTAGCGTTTTTCATGAATAGTCTGTAATGCATGTTTGTTTTTCCTTTTAGTATAAACTACTATAATTATGTTTTCGATCAAAAATCCACTTGCTGCTATATTGGATACCAACAAGTTCACTTGCTTAAACAATCAATATTGGCTCTGCAATCTTAAGATTGTGTTTTCTTCGGAGAAACTTCTCTACACGCTAGAGAAGAGCCCTCCGAAGGAGGACCATGCCAATGTAAGTCTTGAGGAGCTGGCAAAGCTGGGAAAATGGTGGGATGACGAGCTTAAAGCACGTTGCTACATGATGGAAAAAATCCACTTGCTGCTATATTGGATACCAACAAGTTCACTTGCTTAAACAATCAATATTGGCTCTGCAATCTTAAGATTGTGTTTTCTTCGGAGAAACTTCTCTACACGCTAGAGAAGAGCCCTCCGAAGGAGGACCATGCCAATGTAAGTCTTGAGGAGCTGGCAAAGCTGGGAAAATGGTGGGATGACGAGCTTAAAGCACGTTGCTACATGATGGAATCAATGTGAAACGAAATGCAGCGGCGATTTGAGAAGATGGGAGTATGCTACTGACATACACCTTCATCTCAAGGAGCTGTACGAGGAGAAATCTCAAACGGAGAGGTTCACTACTGTCAAGGAGCTGATGACGAGCCGCATGCGTGAGGGGACTTCGGTCCACGAGCATGGGGTCTGTATGATTGGGATCATTGATAAGCTAGTGGGCCTCGAAATCATGCTTCCACATGAGCTGTCTGTGGATATGCTTCTCCTCTCCCTTCTTCCTTGCGAAGAAGGGGCCCAAATGCAAGGGTAAGAAGCGTTCTGCCCCTGCGAAGGAGGAAAAACCCGCCAAGAAGCCCAAGGCAAGGGCTCCAAAGCCAAAAAAATCTGAGGACGTTTTCCACCACTGCCACAAGCCTGGGCATTGGAGGAAGAACCGTCGGGATTACCTCGAGCAGTTGCAAACTACAAAAGGTATATTCTACATTGAAATAAATATGTCTCTTAACTCGACTTCATGGGTACTTGATACTGGATGTGGATCTCATATCTGCAACGACCTGCAGGTAATGACAAGAAGTCGGCGTCTTAGGGAGGGTGAGACCCACTTGAGGCTTGGCAACAGAGCAAGGGTTGCGGCCGAAGCTATTGGAGATGTCTATTTATTTCTTTCTTCAAATTATAAGTTGTTGTTGAAAAACGTTTTATTTGTTCCCGAATTAATAAAGAACATTATTTCCGTTTCTATGCTTGATAGTGATGGATATTCTTGTCATTTTTCTAATTCGATTTGCAATATGTACAAGAATGAATGTTTAATTGGAATTGAAGAACGCGAAAACGATCTGTACAACTTAAAATTGAGAAAAGTTCCAACTCACGATGTGTAAACACATACAACAACAATCAAAAGGAAAAACGATACCGTTTCTATGCTTGATAGTGATGGATATTCTTGTCATTTTTCTAATTCGATTTGCAATATGTACAAGAATGAATGTTTAATTGGAATTGAAGAACGCGAAAACGATCTGTACAACTTAAAATTGAGAAAAGTTCCAACTCACGATGTGTAAACACATACAACAACAATCAAAAGGAAAAACGATAGTCTGAACCCGGCAAAACTTTGGCACGCTAGGCTAGGTCATATTTCTTTAAATAGGATGAACAAGTTGATTAGGAGCGACATGTTTAATATTTCTGATATTAACTTCTTACGAACTTGTGAATCCTATCTCAAGTGAAAACTGATAAAATTTCCCTTCACCGGTAAGCCTGAACGTGCTCAAAGCCTATTGGATTTGATCCATACTGATGTGTGTGGCCCACTTAGCATTGGTACTAAGTCTGGTCACACATACTTCATCACCTTTACTGATGATCATTCTAGATATGGGTACTTGTACTTAATGAAGCACAAGTGTGAATCCTTTGAAAAGTTCAAGGAATTCAAGACTGAAGTAGAAAATCAACTGTGAAAAACTATTAAAACACTTCGATCCGATCGAGGTGGAGAATACTTGAGTGCCAAATTTCAAGAATATCTTAAGGAGAATGTGATTCTCTCACAATGGACTCCGGCCACACCACAACTAAATTGTGTAGCGGAGTATCGTAATCGAACCTTGATAGACATGTTTCGATCTATGATGAGCTTCACTGAACTTCCAACCTCGTTTTGGGGATATGCGCTCGAAACAACGGTAATGTTGTTGAGCAATGTCCACACCAAGACAGTGGATAAAACTCCATATGAGATATGGATGGGCAAGCCACCAAAGTACTCGTACTTCAGGATTTGGGGATGTCCTGCTTACGTGAAGCAGACAGTGTGAGATAAGCTGGATAATAGATCTATCTTATGCTACTTCATTGGGTATCCAAAGAATTTTATTGGATACTGCTTCTACTATCCCAATGAAACAAAAGTGTTTGTTTCTAGAAATGCCACCTTTATGAAAAAGGAAATTCTACTTGATAGAAAAGACTAGATAGGAGAACTCGAAGAAGTTCGAGAACCAACTGAAGTACCAATTGAATCTCCACATCTCAAGAGCCAATCCTTGATATGGACACACCTAGGAGATCTGAAATGGTTTCTAGGGCTCCTGTTAGATATGGTTTCCTCATTGAATATGATCAAAGTGATAATACTATTGGATGCGATCCAAGAACCTTCAAGGAGGCGATTTCCGATGCATAATTATAATTTATTGCTTGAATCAATGCAATCAGAGATCTATATGACGCATCCTGAGGGTTTCACATCCGTAGGAGCATAAAGTATGCAAACATCAGAGATCGATCTACGGTCTCAAGCAAGCATCAAGAAGTCGGAACTTGAGATTTGATGAAACAATTAAATAATTTGGTTTCATCAAGAATCCCAAGGAGCCGTGTGTGTACAAGAAGGTAGTTAAAAATTCTGTGACATTCCTTGTGCTTTATGTTGATGACATTCTACTCATTGGGAATGATGTAGGAACGCTGCAGTCAATTAAAGTATGGTTTTCTAGTAGATTCTCGATGAAGGACATGGGTGAAGCATCCTATATTATGGGAATATAGATCTATAGAGATAGATCAAAAAGGATGCTCGGACTCACCCAAACGACCTATATCGATACCATACTTAAGAGATTCTCTATGGAAGAATGCAAGAGAGGACACCTAACTATGTGTCACGGGGTCACTCTATCTAAGTCTATGTGTCCGAAGATTGATGAGGGATAGAGAGTATGACACGTGTGCCATATGCCTCGGAAATAGGTATTATTATGTATTGGAACGAACCAAACTCTAAAATTTTTTAAAAAAAACTAAATTGTGGAATAAACAATCTTTGAAAGTATGGCTCGTCTCTTCCAAAATATTTTCTCAACATTAACATAAAACATAAATAAAATTGTAACGCCTAGAAATTCCTGACTACGTAGAAATGATTGCATGAATAGGAGAAAATAATTTTAGATGATTACATGTCATTTTATGTGATTTGTTTATGATGTTATGTTGCATGGTATGCATGTCATGATTTCTTCCTGTTTGAGTTACGAACGCGTAGACGAGACTAGGGACGACCGAGATGAAAATAATTTGAGATTTTTAAGTTCTTGGATCATGTCATGATTTCTTCCTGTTTGAGTTACGAACGCGTAGACGAGACTAGGGACGACCGAGATGAAAATAATTTGAGATTTTTAAGTTCTTGGATTTTTAAGAATAAATTTATTATTTTTAAGCAACAATTTCTGAAAATTGGGGGTTTTATGATTATTTTGGAGGGGAACCCGTTTTCGTCTATACGGGCTGTTTTAATGGATTTTAATGTGTTTTAAAGTTTGAGGAACCTTTTATTTCGAAAATTTGGGATTTTAAAACTTGATTTATAGTATTGATTATCTTATCAAATTAAGGGAGGGGCAAACATGTGAAAAATTTCTTTTCCTTTCTTAATTAAACTTTAGGGTCAAACTTGTCACCCTCACTTTTTCAAAACTCAAAAATCCTTCAAACTTGGCCTCATCCATCTCTTGTAGCCGTCCCCTCCTCCCTCAAGAACATCCCCATCAAAATTTGCAAAACTTTGGTGATTGAATTGTGGTTGTGCCCCGATCTCGCGTCCTCTACGTCGGTAACTCGCAGATCTTCCTTTACTCCAAGTTAGGCATGTAATATATTCCTTTTATCACCATTTAAATTATAGTATACTATTTTTTAAAGGATGTACATGATTTGTATGTGAATTGATTAGATCTACATTTAATGTTTTAGATCCATGCATGACTCATGCTTTTCATTACGCTTTTGATTTGATCTCGTGTAGCTTCGGTCATGGGTGGTTCATGGGGCTAGGGTTCGGTCCAAGGGTTGTCCAGATAGTTATTCCATCGAGTTAGGATCACGTAGGCCCAAACGGGAAGCGATTTGGTCAAGGAATGAATTAGTTACGAATTTTATGATCAGCATGTGTCCTGGCTTGTCGTCTGTGCGTGACATTAGAGTTGTTGGGGTCGGATACATCGATACATGCGGCATGTGTTGTCAAGGTTGATTTAAAGAGATATCCCATTGAGTTAGGGTCACTTAGGTCGAAACGGCGAGTGATTTGGTCGAGTAACGAATTAGTTATGAATTTTGTGGCTAGCACATGTCCTGGTTGCAGTCTGCACGCGAGCAGCAGGCTTGCGGGCGTCGGGTTGGTCATGTACTCAATATATATTTTGAATTTCGTTTGTACCAGGGACTCTTATATTGAATTAGGGTGATTTGGGTCGAAAAGGGAGTGATTTGGTTAAGAAATGGATTTTTAATGATTTTTACCGTTTTTTGTCGCTCGAAAAGAGCCTCGTCGGGTCTTTTTTGTGAAAATTGAGATTTCGAGTCCTTGGGATGGAAAAAATTCGTGGATGACTTTATTTGATGTTTTAAGCATATTTTAAGATGTTTTTAAATATTTTAAATATGGTCCAAGCTATTTTAATTCTGGACCGGTTATTTAAATTTTAAAAATGAGGGTCCAATTTTATGTTTTTGGTCAAATATTTTAAAGTCTATTATTTTGGTCAATATTTTAATTAATTGGATTATCCCCTATTTTAAGTTTTTAAAATCAAAATTTGGGTGTTTGGAAAAATATTTAATTAAATCAAAATTGACCATGGGATTTTAATTGGTCAAAATTGATTATGTGAGTTTTGATTTAGTCAAACTTGACACTTGATTTCATTTTAAAGTCAAAATTGATCAAATTATTTTAAAGTTAAAATTGGTCGTGTTATTCTAAGTCAAAATTGATTTTGAAATTAGTCAAAATTGGCCTTAATATTTTAAAGACAAAATTGGATTTTAATTAGGCTCAAAATTTGTCATGCGATTTTGAATTAAGTCAAAATTGGAACGTGTTAGAAATTTTAAGGGGAATTCTTATAAGTCTTGGGCTAAGTCAATTGTATTGTTAAGTCTAGAAGTAGTGGGCCAGACTCCTGAACTAGTCCTTAATCGAAGTAGAAAATGTAGAAGCCCGTGAATGTACATTTAATTATATATGTAGTATCCTATGTAAGTAAATGTTTTAAAACAAAGAATTAAATATACATTGACGGGCTAAGCTTTTAAATTTAATGTTTTATGAAATTCACGCATCACGAATGTTTTATGAAAGGTTATGGGCATATTTTGAGAGAAAAATCGAGGGATTGAAGTGATTTGTGGCAATTTTACGATGAGGGGATGCGGGATACCAGACCCGTTGAACTTTTGTTCATGTATTACGAGCTTATGGATCCATGTGTTTACGGCATGGTGAAGTGGCAAACATAGAGGTGTGACGGATCCCGAGGTAAAGTTGAGTGAACCGCACCGCCACGTACGTTGGTTTTCAGATTGATCAATCAAACATGGTCCACACTTCAGGATACGACTCATACGTTTTTCATGATATGCTTTGTCATGTCTTATGTATGCTATATGTTATGTATGATATGAAATGTACGAACAAGGTTTTAAGATCATTCATGCATTCATGTTATTTTATTACGAGTAAGTGCCTGCATGCGACTTTATTAGTATGTACTTTGTTATGTTACAAGATAGAGCATGCTAAGCCTCTAGGATCACTAGGTTTAAATGTTGCAGGTGATGACCCTGCTGATGAGTACATTCCTACTGGCGGTGAGGACATCTTAGCCCCAACTGCAGCAGTACCACGTGACCGCACTTATGTTTCACTTTTATTTTCATACGTTTTTCAGATGTTGGTTTTAAACATGTTCATTTTCAGTACTTTTACTCAGTTGGTTTTAAGAAGTATGGATGGTTTTATGTTTTAAAATACTTATTTATTTCTATTTCAAGTCTTGTTGAGAAAATGGTTTGGAAAATGTTTTAAAAGGGAACGAGCCACACTTTCAGTTTATGTATCCGCAAATGTTTTAAAAAGAATAATAATAAATTTCTAGAGTTTGGTTCGTTTCAGTTGGTATCAGAACGGTGGTTCTTGTGGGGTACTAGCCTGTTGCGCGGAGCTCGGAAGTCGCACTACCAGTCTGTGAGTTTTACTGTTTTATTTTATGTTTATGTTTGCATGTTGCATGTTTTAGTCCTGCATGAGTTTTGGTCTTAGATTTTTAAATTAGACGCTTAGTCATGTACTTAGATTTACGTGAAGGGTTTTGGGTGCCAGTATGCCTCCCAGACGTGCTGGAGACCAGCAGAATGATGATGCACCTCCTCCTCCCACGCCTTCACAGTCGACGCCCGAGAGGGCTAGCGTGGGTATGCTAGCCAGGATCACCAGGATTCTAGAGAGGCAGTCGGAGCGTTCTGGGAAGTCCCACGAGGAGGATTGTGACATTATCTACCATCCGGGTAAAGCTAATGTGTTGGCAGACGCTTTGAGCCGGAAGACTACAGTAGTGGCGTGTTTGTCAGTTGAGAGGCCACTACAGGCTGAGATTCAGAGATTCGGTTTGAAGTTCTATTCAGGAGGCTGTACACCGAGTTTAGCAGCGTTCACAGTTCAGCCGACTCTTCGAGAGTTGATTAGAGACGGGCAGGCCTCCGATGGATAGTCACAGTGGTGGAGATAGCGTGATGAAACCAGAGGACGAGGTTTGTACATAGTCGAGGATGGGATAGTCCATTTTAGAGGCCGTATGTGGGTGCCGTGTACTGGACTATTGAGAGCCGAGATCTTATCTTAGGCTCATGCATTGACGTACTCCATCCACCCAGGGAGTACGAAGATGTACAGAGATTTACATACGTTGTGTTGGTGGCCGGGGATGAAGAAGGATATTGGGAGATTCGTGTTTGAGTGCTTGACTTGTCAGCAGGTCAAGGCAGAGCATCAGCGATCGGAAGGGTTGCTGCAGCCACTCCCTATTCCCGAGTGGAAGTTGGAGCATATCACGATGGATTTTGTGGTTGGATTGCCCAGGAGTCCCAGAGGATACACGGCGATATGGGTGATTGTGGACAGACTCACCAAGTCAGCGCATTTCTTACCGGTGAAGACTACTTTCACCCTGACACAGTACGCAGAGCTTTACATCAGAGAGGTTGTCAGGCTGCATGGCATACCAGTCTCTATCGTGTCTGACAGAGACACCAGATTCACGTCTGCATTCTGAAGGAGTTTACATGCCGCTTTGGGGACTAGATTGGCGTTTAGCACGGCATTTCATCCGCAGACAGATGGGAAGTCAGAGAGAGTCATCCAGATTCTGGAGGATTTACTGAGAGCCTGTGTGATTGATTTCCAGGGTACGTGGGACTCGAGATTGCCGCTGGTAGAGTTCACGTACAACAACAGCTTTCAGGCATCGATTGGGATGACTCCATATGAGGCTCTGTACGGGAGGAGATGTCTATCTCCCGTGCACTGGGATGAGGTTGGAGAGAGAGTATTGACTGGACCGGAGTTAGTACAGCAGACGGCGGATATTGTGACGAGGATTCGGGATCAGATGAGGGTAGCACAGAGTCTTCGGAAGAGTTATGCCAATCAGAGACGACGAGATTTGGAGTTAGCTGTTGGAGACCATGTGTTTGTGAGGATATCGCTCATGAAGGGCGTTATGCGCTTTGGCCGGAGAGGCAAGCTCAGCCCGAGGTTTATTGGGCCATTCGAGATTTTGGAAAGGGTTGGTACTCTGGCGTATCGAGTAGCATTACCACCAAACTTGTCTGTGGTTCATAATGTTTTCCACATCTCGATGTTGCGGAACTATGTTCCGAATCCTTCACACGTGTTGGATTTTGAGCCGCTCTAGTTAGAGCCAGACCTATCCTTTGAGGAGCGATCAGTACAGATTTTAGCTCGAGAGGAGCGCAAGCTGAGAGTGCGGAGTATTCCGATGGTCAAGGTTCGATGGCAGAATCACTCGGAGGATGAAGCTACCTGGGAGACTGAGGCCGATATGCGAACGTGCTACCTGGATTTATTTGGTACGTACTTAATTTCGGGGACGAAATTCCTATAAGGAGGGAGAGTTGTAATACCTAGAAATTCCTGACTACGTATAAGTAAGTGCATGACTAGGAGGAAAATAATTTTAGATGATTACATGTCATTTTATGTGATTTGTTTATGATGTTATGTTGCATGGTATGCATGTCATGTTTTCTGCCTGTTTGAGTTACAGACGCGTGGACGAGACTAGGGACGACCGAGATGAAAATAATTTGAGATTTTTAAGTTCTTGGATTTATTAGAATAAATTTATTATTTTAAGCAAAAATTCTGAAAATTGGGGGTTTTATGATTATTTTGGAGTGGACGCCGTTTTTCGCCTATACGGACTGTTTTAATGGATTTTAATGTGTTTTAAAGTTTGAGTAACCTTTTATTTCGAAAATTTGGGATTTTAAAACTTGAGTTAGAGTTTTAATATCTTATCAAGTTAAGGGATGGGCAAACATGTCAAAAATTTCTTTTCATTTCTTAATTAAACTTTAGAGGGTCAAACTTGTCTCCCTCACTTTTTCATAACTCAAAAATCTTTCAAACATAGCCTCCTCCATCTCTTGTAGCCGTCCCCTGCTCCCTCAAGAACAGCCCCATCGAAATTTGCAAAACTTTGGTGATTCAAAGGCGGTCGTGCCCCGATCTCGCGTCCTCTATGTCGGTAACTCGTAGATCTTCCTTTACTCCAAGCCAGGAATGTAATATCTATTCCTTTTCTCACCATTTAAATCATAGTATAGTGTTTTTTAAAGGATGTTCATGATTTGTATGTGAATTGATTATATCTACGTTTAATGTTTTAGATCCATGCATAACTCATGATTTTTATTACGTTTTTTATTTGATCTCGTGTAGCTTCGGTCATGGGCGGTTCATGGGGCTAAGGTTATGTCCAAGGGTGGTCCAGGTAGTTAGTCCATCGATTTAGTATTACGTAGGTCCAAACGGGAAGCGATTTGGTCAAGGAATGAATTAGTTACGAATTTTATGATCAGCACGTGTCCTGTCTTGTCTTCTATGCGCGACAGTAGAGTTGTTGATGTCGGATACATCAATCCATGAGGCCTGTGTTGTCAAGGTTGATTTCAAGAGATATACCATTGATTTAGGGTCACGTAGGTCCAAACAACGAGTGATTTGGTCGAGAAACGAATTAGTTATGAATTTTGTGGTTAGCACATGTCCTGGTTGCATTCTGCACTCGAGCAGTAGGCTTGCGGGCGTCGGGTTGGTCACGTACTGAATATTTTTTGAATTTCGTTTCTTCTCGGGACTAGTATATTGAGTTAGAGTGATTTGGGTCGAAACAGGAAGTGATTTGGTTAAGAAATGGATTTGTAATGATTTTTACAGTTTTATCGCTCGAAATGAGCCTCGTCTGGTCATTTTGGTGAAAATTGAGATTTCGAGTCCTTGTGGATGAAAAATTCGTGGATGAGTTTATTTGATGTTTTAAGAATATTTTAAAATGTTTTCAAATATTTTAAATATGGTCCGAGTTATTTTAATTCTGGACCAGTTATTTTAATTTTAAAGACGAGGGTCCAATTTTATGTTTTTGGTCAAATCTTTTAAAGTCTATTATTTTGATCAAAATTTTAATTAATTTGGACTTATCCCCTATTTTAAGTTTTTAAAATCAAAATTGGGGTATTTGTGTATTTAATTAAGTCAAAATTGACCATGAAAATTTAATTGGTCAAAATTGAATATGTGAGTTATGATTTAGTCAAAATTAATCATTAGTTTTAATTTAAAGTCAAAATTGATCAAATTATTTAAAAGTCAAAATTGGTCATGTTATTCTAAGTCAAAATTGATTTTGAAATTAGTCAAAATTGACCTGAAGATTTTAAAGTCAAAATAGGATTTTAATTAGGGTCAAATTGGTCATGCGATTTTGAATTAAGTCAAAATTGGAATGTGTTAGAAATTTTAAGGGGAATTCTCATAAGTCTTGGGCTAAGTCAATTGTAATGTTAAGTCTAGAAGTAGTGGACCAGACTCCTGAACTAGTCATTGACTGAAGTAGAAAATGTAGAAGCCCGTGAATGTACATTTAATTATATATGTAGTATCCTATGTACGTAAATGTTTTAGTCAAAATTGGTCATGTTATTCTAAGTCAAAATTGATTTTGAAATTAGTCAAAATTGACCTGAAGATTTTAAAGTCAAAATAGGATTTTAATTAGGGTCAAATTGGTCATGCGATTTTGAATTAAGTCAAAATTGGAATGTGTTAGAAATTTTAAGGGGAATTCTCATAAGTCTTGGGCTAAGTCAATTGTAATGTTAAGTCTAGAAGTAGTGGACCAGACTCCTGAACTAGTCATTGACTGAAGTAGAAAATGTAGAAGCCCGTGAATGTACATTTAATTATATATGTAGTATCCTATGTACGTAAATGTTTTAAAGCAAAGAATTAAATATACATTGACGGGATAAGTTTTTAAAATTGCATGTTTTATGAAATGCACGCATCAATAATGTTTTATGAAAGGTTATGTGCATCTTTTAAAAGAAAAATCGAGGGATTGATGTGATATGTGACAAGTTTACGATGAGGGGATGCGGGATACCGGGCCCATTGAACTTCTGTTCATGTATTACGAGCTCATGGATTCATGTGTTTACGGCATAGTGAAGTGGCAAGCATAGAGGTGTGAGGGATCCCGAGGTAAGGTCGGGTGAACCTCACCGCCACGTACGTTGGTTTTCAGATTGATCAATCGAACATGTCCACACTTCAGAAAATGACTCATACGTTTTTCATGATATGATTTGTCATGTCTTACGTATGTTTTATTTTATGTATGATATCAAATGTACGAACAAGGTTTTAAGATCATTAATGCATTTATGTTATTTTATTACGAGTAAGTGCCTTCATACGACTTATTAGTATGTACTTTGTTACGTTACAAGATAGAGTATGCTGAGCCTCTAGGCTCACTAGGTTTAAATGGTGCAGGTGATGACCCTGCTGAAGAGTATATTCCTACTGGCGGTGAGGACCTCTGAGCCCCGGCTGCAGCAGTACCCCGTGACCGCAGTTATGTTTCACTTTTATTATGATACGCTTTTCAGATGTTGGTTTTAAACATGATCATTTTCAATACTTTTACTCAGTTGGTTTTAAGAAGTATGGATGGTTTTATGTTTTAAAATACTTATTTATTTCTATTTCAAGTCTTGTTGAGAAAATGGTTTGGAAAAAGTGTTTTAAAAGATGACCCTGCTGAAGAGTATATTCCTACTGGCGGTGAGGACCTCTGAGCCCCGGCTGCAGCAGTACCCCGTGACCGCAGTTATGTTTCACTTTTATTATGATACGCTTTTCAGATGTTGGTTTTAAACATGATCATTTTCAATACTTTTACTCAGTTGGTTTTAAGAAGTATGGATGGTTTTATGTTTTAAAATACTTATTTATTTCTATTTCAAGTCTTGTTGAGAAAATGGTTTGGAAAATGTTTTAAAAGGGAACGAGCCACACTTTAAGTTTATGTATTCCGCAAATGTTTTTTAAAAAAATATTCTAGAGTCTGGTTCGTTTCAAAAATAAATATCTCAAAACCATTAAATAAACCATACGGCTTAAAATCAGTATAAGTAAAAGTTGCGGAAAACTGAACGTGACTAAAAATGTTTCAAAACATGAATAATGACGTCGAAGTGGTCACGGGGTACAGCTGCAACGGGCGCTCATAGGTCCTCACCATCGGTCGACATAAAATCAACAGGGTCATCAGCTGCATCATTTAAACCTAGTGTGCCTTAAGGCCCAGCATGCTCTATCTGAATAATAACAAGGTACATATAATAAAATCGCAGGCAAGCATATATGTATAGTAAAATAGCTTCTAAACATGCGTGCATGAATGATACTAAAACATGCGTTGAAACTCTTCATAATAGTACATGATCATATATCGTAACATACTGAGATATGAGAATAACATAACGTAACGTAAAAGGACGTGCGAGTCGTATCCATTAAGTGTGAGCAATAACATAAGCGATTGATCAATCTAAGAACCAACGTACATGGAGATGCGGTTCACCCGATCTTACCTCGGGATCCCTCACACCTCTATGCTGCCACTTCATCATGTTGTGATCACATAGATCCATAAGCTCGTAATACATTAAAATAGGAGATACTCGGGCCCGATATCCCGACTAGCTCACATCGTGAACTTGCCACACATCACTTGAATCCCTCGGAAATATTTTTATTTTCTTTCATTCTTAACATTTTCATAAAACTTTCATGATGCGTACATTTCATAAAAACATATAATTTAAAAGGTTTAGCCCGTCAGTATATATTTAATTATTTCATTTAAGACATTATCATATGCGTATACATAAAATACTATATATATAATTAAATATATATTCACGGGCTTCTGTATTTTCTACTCCGGTCAAGGACTGGTTCAATTGCCTTGCCCACTAAATCTAAACCCAAAAACCTAGACTTAACCTAAAAATGAATCTTAACTCTAAACATGACTTGGCACATAACTCTAAAATTGAACTTTAAAAACTTTATAAAATATTCGCTCCTTTGCTTTAAAATAAAAAATATTTGACAAAATAAAAGTCCTCTTAACTACAATTTTGCTTTAAAATTAAATAAAGTATAAGGCCCATAAATCGAAAGGATTTTGACTTTACAAGTTTGACTTTAAAATAATCGGCCCAATACGCTAAAAATTAGACTTAATCTTTTAAAATAAGAACACCCGGCCCAGAAATTAAATAACTTGGACCCAACTTAAAATATCTGACAAGACCCTTGACTGATCCGACCCGGTCCAGTCATGACAATTTAAAAACCACACATGTTAAAAATCATTTTCGAGACATTAATTTGTCATGAAAGGTTACCAAAAATCTAATATATCAAATAAAATCTAAAGAAGATGAAAAACATCTTAAAATATACTGAAAACAACAATAAAGTCATCCACGAACTTTGACAACCCCTAACACTCAAAATCTTAATTTTCACAAAAATGACCCGACGATGCTCACTTCGAGCGACGAAATAGTAAAAATCATTAAAACTCCATTTCTTAACCAAATTACTCACTGTTTTGACCCACACCACCCTAACCCAATATCCTAGACACTTGAACAAGTGAGACACAAAAAATATTGAAATCCTGACCAACCCAATGCTTGTAATGACACTACTCGTGCGCAGACTGCAACCAGGACACGTGCTAGCCATAAAACTCATAACTAATTCGTTCCTAGACCAAATTGCTCCCCATTTAGACCTGAGTGACCCTATCTCAATGGAATACCTCCTGCTATCAACCTTGACCATGCAGACCACATGGAGCGACTTACCCAACCCCAACAACTCTACTGTTGTGCACATACGACAAGCCAAGACACGTGCTGATCATAAAATCGTAACTAATTCATTCCTTGACCAAATCGCTCCCCGTTTAGACCAACATGATCTTAACTCAATGAACTAACTATCTCGACCACCCTTTGACCGAACCCTAGCCCCATGAACTGCCCATGACCAAAGAATATCAAGAATGAATCAAAAACATGTTGAAAAACATGATACATGCATGGATCCCAAACCATAAACATGGATCTAATCAAAACACATACAATTCATACAAAAATAATTTAAAACAGAATATTATGGCTTAAATGGTGAGAAAAATGGAGATACAACATGTCTTGATTGAAGAATATGGAAGAACTACGCGTTACCGAAGTGTAGGACAAGAGATCGGGACAACCACCTTCAATCACACCCAAAATTCGATGGAGCCTAGAGCACGAATGGGAGGAGGCGGCTAGAGGGAGGGTAAGGAGGTAGGGTTTTTGAAAATTGGGGTAGGGAGAAAATGAATTGTGTCCAAAATGACCCCTCCTATGTTTTAATTAGGACAATAATGGAGTTTTCCAATCCTAACCCTCCACTAATTTAAAATGTTGAATAAAACTCTAAACATAGGCTTTAAAATTTTCGTAACATAAGATCCCTCAATTTTTAAAATATAATAAAGTTCATTAAAACAGCCCGTATAGGTGAAAAAAGGGTTCCCCTCGGCAATAATACAAAAAATCTCATTTTTCGCAAATAATGCTTAAAAATATAAATTTTAGCTCTTAAAAATATGAGAGCTTAAATATTTTAAATAATTTTCATCTCTGTCATCCATATTCTCATCCACGCGTCCGGAACTCAAATAGACTGAAAACATGTCATGCACATCATGAAACATTAAAACTATCATTAAATCACATAAAATGACACATAATTTTTTTCTAAAATAATTTTCCCCTAGTCATGCACTCATTCTCACGTATTCAGGATTATGGGCGTTTCAACTCTCCCCCCTATAGAAATTTCTTCCCTGAAATTAGGTTACGTTCTGAAAATCTCTGGATAGCACGTTCGCATATCGGCCTCAGTCTCCCAAGTAGCCTCATCCTCTGAGTGGTTCTGCAACCGGACCATGACCATCGGAATACTCCGCGCTCTAAGTCTGCGATCCTCTCGTGCTAGAATCTGCACCGATCGCTCTTCAAACGATAAGTCTGGTGCCAACTGAAGCTGCTCAAAGTCTAGCACATGCGACGGATTCGGGACGTACTTCCGCAGCATCAAAATGTGAAATACGTTATGCACCGCTGACAGGCTGGGAGGTAGGGCTATTCGATACGCCAACGTACCAACCCTCTCCAGAATCTCAAATGGCCCAATAAAACTCGGACTGAGCTTGCCACTCCGGCCAAAGCGCATCACGCCCTTCATGGGCGATATCCTCATGAATACATGGTCCTCAATAGCTAACTCCAGATCTCGTCGTCTCTGATAGGCATAACTCTTCTGACGACTCTGGGCTGTCCTCATCCGATCCCGTATCCTCGTCACAATATCCGCTGTCTACTGCACCAGCTCCAGACCAGTCAAAACTCTCTCTCCAACCTCATCCCAGTGCACGGGAGACCTACATCTCCTCCCGTATAGAGCCTCATATCCTCATAGGGAGCCATCTGAAATCGATGCCTGAAAGCTGTTGTTGTACGTGAACTCTACCAGAGGCAATCTCGAATCCCACGTACCTTGGAAATCTATCACACAAGCTCTCAGCAAATACTCCAGAATCTGGATGACTCTCTCTGACTGGCCATCTGTCTGTTGGTGAAAAGCTGTACTGAATGACAACTTAGTCCCCAATGCGGCGTGCAAGCTCCTCCAAAACGCAGATGTAAACCTAGTGTCCCGATCTGACACTATAGACACTGGTATGCCATGCAGCCTGACAATATCCCTGATGTAAAGCTCCACGTACTGAGTCAAGGTGAAAGTGATCTTCATCGGTAAGAATGGCCCTGACTTGGTGAGTCTGTGCACAATCACCCATATCGCTGTGTAACCTCTGGGACTCCTGGGTAATCGAACCACAAAATCCAGCTTGATGTTCTCCCATTTCCACTCAGGGGTAGGGAGCGGCTGTAGCAACCCTGTCGGTTGCTAGTGCTCTTCCTTGACCTGCTGACAGGTCAAGCACTCGGATACGAATCGTCCAATATAATTCTTCATCCCTGGCCACCAATAGAGCGTCTGTAAATCCCTGTACATCTTTGTACTCCCTGGGTGGATGGTGTACGTCGATGCATGAGCCTTTGCTAAAATCTCGTCTCTCAGCTGTCCAGTACTCGGCACCCACATGCGACCACTGAAACGGGTGATCCCATCATCAACTGTATACAGGCCTCGTCCTGTGGCCTCATCTCGCTGTCTCCACTGCTGTAACTGCTCGTCAGTGGCCTGGCCGTCTCTAAACCGATCTAGAAGAGTAGGCTGAACTGCGAGGGCTGCTAAACTCGGTGCACAGCCCCCCCCCCCAAATAGAACTACAATCCAAATCTCTGTATCTCAGCCTGTAGTGCCCTCTCAACTGCTAAGCATGCCACCACTGAAGTCTTTTGGCTCAAAGCTCCTGTTACTACATTAGCTTTACCTGGATGGTAGCTAATGTCACAATCATAATCCTTCACCAACTCCAGCACATCTGTGCTGTCTCATATTCAGCTCCTTCTATGTGAAGAAGTACTTGAGGCTCTTATGGTCGGTGAAAATGTGACACTTCTCACCGTACAAGTAGTGTCTCCAAATCTTCAGCGCGAACATTACTGCTGCCAGCTCCAGATCATGCGTCGGATAGTGATAACTCTTTAGTTGTCTCGACGCATATGCGATAACCTTGCCACCCTGCATCAGCACTGCACCTAACCCTCTCAGGGAAGCATCTGTATACACCACAAACTCATCATGATCCACAAGCATCGCTAAAGCTGGACTGAAGTAAGAGCCTCCTTCAGCTGATCGAAGCTCCTCTGACACTTAGGATTCCACACATACTTCACATTCTTCTTGGTCAATGCTGTTAAGGGCACTGAAATCGAATAGAAGCCTTTGATAAACTTGCGGTAATATCCTGCTAACCCCAAGAAACTGCTAATCTCCGCTCCATTCTTTGGAATTCCCCAGTTCTGACCGCCTCCACCTTCGATGGGTCAACAGAAATCCCATCTCTATAAACGATATGCCCTAAAAACTTCACTTGCTCGAGCCAAAACTCTCATTTGATGAACTTTGCATACAGCTTGTGCTCTCTCAAACTCTGTAGTGCGGTCTATAAATGCTGTCTATGCTCCTCTCAGCTCCTCGATTAGACCAAGATGTCACCGATGAAACAATGATGAAACGGTCTAAGTACTGTATGAAGACCCTGTTCATCAAGTCCATGAAGATCGCTGGGGCATTCGTCAGTCCAAATGGCATCATCAAAAACTCGTATTGGCCGTAACGTGTCCAAAATACAGTCTTGGACACGTCCTCCTCTCTGACTCGTAACTGATGATAGCCTGATCTCAAGTCGATCTTCGAGAAAACCGACACTCCCTGCAACTGATCAAATAAATCCTCTATCCTCGGGAGTGGGTACCTGTTCTTCACTGTAACATGGTTCAACTCCCGGTAGTCGATGCAAAACTCATGATGCCATCCTTCTTCTTCACAAACAGAACTGGCGCACCCCATGGAGAAAATCAGGGCGAATAAATCCCATGTCGAGCAACTCCTGAATCTGCTCCTTCAGCTCCTTCATCTCGATAGGAGCCAATTTATGTGGTGCCTTAGAGATAGGCACTGTGTCTGGCATCAACTCAATAAAAACTCCACCTCTCTCTCCGATGGAACTCCCAAAACGTCATCAGGGAAAACATCTGCAAAGTTCCTGAGTACCTCCACATCAGACAGTGAAGGGCCTGTTGTATCTCCTGAAGTGGTAACCCTGGCCAAGAACGCCTGACATCCAAGCTCAACTAGCTTCCTGGCCTGTAGAAAAGATATAAGCCTGGTCTTCCACGGTCTCCTCGATGATTCAGAGAGGAAAGTCTCCTGCCCTGGCGGCCTGATCGTCACTGACCTCTGCTGAAAATGAATCACTGCTCCATACTCAGTCAACCAGTCCATCCCTAGAATGAGGTCGAATCATGACATCGGCCCTGACTGCATGATCCTGGAACATCACAACCTAACCCTGGACAACACTGGCCGTCGATATCTCCTCTCTCGACGGAAGCGTTACTGCGAGAGCCATGCCCAAGCTCTCCGGAATAATACCCATCCTCTGTGTGAACGCAATTGAGATGAACGAGTGAGTCGCCCCTGAGTCTAGCAAGGCAAGGGTAGTGACACCAAGCACACGAATCTCACCTGAAACAAAAAAGTCACACAGGCACGTGTTTACCATCAATCTAGATTTCCATAAACAGTTTAGATGCCTATAAAATTTCTAGGTTCGCTAGTCCTACCCATCTAAGTTTTCAAGGCAATTCCTAGAAGGTCTAGCAGTTCTACTTAGATCCAATCCAGCAAACTCCTTGGGTCCCTTCTTGCAGAACCGCTTAGCCACATCCTTCTCGTGCGACTTCCCATATCGCTCCGAATACCTCTCAAGCATCTTCATGATCTCGGCTAGCATTTCCACGCTAGCCCTCTCATATAGCGTCATCTAACTCTAAAACTCCTAAGGTAAAACTAATGCTAAAAATAGAACATGCATCCTTCAAAAATAAATGTGAATCGTCAAACTCTAAAACTTACAAACTGGCAGTGCGACTACTGAGCGCCACGCAGCAGGCTATTACCCCACCAAAACCACCGCTCTAATACCAACTGACACAAACCAGACTCTAAATTATTTTTTTTAAAAAAACTAAATTGCGGAATAAACAATCTTTAAAAGTATGGCTCGTCCCTTCCAAAAAATTTTCTCAACATTAACTTAAATCATAAATAAAATAAATATCTCAAAAACATTAAATAAACCATACGACTTAAATCAGTACAAGTAAAATTTGCGGAAAATTGAACGTGACTGAAAATGTTTCGAAACATGAATAATGACGTCGAAGTGGTCATGGGGTACAACTGCAGCAGGCGCTCAGAGGTCCTCACCGCCGGTCGACATAAAATCAACAGGGTCATCACCTGCATCATTTAAACCTAGTGAGCCTAAAGGCCCACCATACTCTATCTGAATAACAACAAGGTACATATAATAAAATCGCGTGCAAGCATATACGTATGGTAAAATAACTTCAAAACATGCGTGCATGAATGATAGTAAAACATGTGTTGAAACTCTTCATAATAGTACATGATCATATATCGTAACATACTTAGGCATGAGCATAACATAACGTAATGTAAAAGGGTGTGCGAGTCGTATCCATGAAGTGTGAGACATAACATAAGCGATTGATCAATCTAAGAACCAACGTACGTGGCGATGCGGTTCACCGACCTTACCTCGGGATCCCTCACACCTCTATGCTGCCACTTCACCATGTCGTGATCACATGGATCCATAAGCTCGTAAAACATTAAAACAGGGGACCTCGGGACCGGTATTCCGACTAGCTCGCATCGTAAACTTGCCACACAACACTTCAATCCCTCGAAAATATTTTTCTTTTCTTTCATGACTTAACAACTTTCATTATGCGTGCATTTCATAAAAACATGCAATTTAAATAGCCCGTAAATATATATTTAATTCTTTCATTTAAAGCATTATCATATGCGTATACATAAAATACTATATATATAATTAAATATATATTCACGGGCTTCTATATTTTCTACTTCGGTCAAAGACTGGTTCAGGTTCCTGGCCCACTAATTCTAAGCCCAAAAACCTAGACTTAACCAAAAAGTGAATCTTAACTTTAAACATGACTTGTCACATAACTCTAAAATTGAACTTTAATAAGTTTATAAAAATTCGCTCCTTTACTTTAAAATCAAACATAAAATTTGACTAAATAAAAGTTCTCTTGACTACAATTTTGACTTTAAAATAAAATAAAAGTATAAGGCCCAATAAATCAGAAGCATTTTGAATTTAAAATTTTGACTTTAAAGTAATCGGCCCAATACGCTAAAATTTAGACTTAATCTTTAAATAAGAACACCCGGCCCAGAAATAAAACAACTTGGACCCAACTTAAAATATTAGACCCGACCCTCGACTGACCCGACTCGGTCTATCCATGTCAATATAAAAATCACACATGCTAAAAATCATTTTCGAGGCATTAATTTGTCATGAAATATTGCCAAAAATCTCATATATCAAATAAATTCTAAAAAAGATGGAAAACATCAAAAAATATGCTTAAAACAATAAATAAAGTCATCCACGAACTTTGGCAGCCCCTAACACTCGAAATCTCAATTTTCACAAAAATGACCCGACGAGGCTCACTTCGAGCGACGAAACGGTAAAAATCATTAAAAATTCATTTCTTAACCACATTACTCACTTTTTTGACCCACATCACCCTAACTCAATATACTAGACACTGAAACAAACGAGACACAAAAACAATTCAAGTCCTGACCAACCCAACGCTTGTAATGACACTAGTCGTGCGCAGACTGCAACCCGGACACGTGTTAGCCATAAAACTCATAACTAATTCGTTCCTAGACCAAATCGCTCCCCGTTAGACCTGCGTGACCCTACCTCAATGTAATATCTCCTTCAATCAACCTTGACCACACAGACCAAATCGCTCCTCGTTTGGATCTATGTGATCATAAATCGATGTACTAACTACCTGGATAACCCTTTGACCGAACCATAGCCCCATTAACCGCCCATGACCGAAAACGGGTTGAAAAACATGATACATGCATGGATCTCAAACCTTAAACATGGATATAATCAAAACACATACAATTCATACAATAATAATTTAAAAATAGAATAGTATGGCTTAAATGGTGAGAAAAAGGGAGATAAAACATGCCTTGATTGAATAATATGGAAAAACTACGCGTTACCAGAGTGGAGGACAAGAGATCGGGACAAACACCTTCAATCACACCCAAATTTCGATGGAGCCTAGAGCACCAAGGCGAATAGAGGGATGGGAAGGAGTTAGGGTTTTCGAAAATTGGGGTAGGGAGAAAATGAATTGTGTCAAAATTACCCCTCATGTGTTTAAATTAGGAGAATAATGGAGTTTTCCAATCCTAACCCTCCACTAATTTAAAATGTCGAATAAAACTCTAAACATAGGCTTTAAAACTGTCAGGCCTCGTGCTTTAAACAGACAACACATGCGGAAGCTATCAAAAAGTGGGTAAAATTTTCGCTTTTAAGCCCGACGGTTTTAAACATATAATTTAAAATACAACAATACTTAAAATAAGTTTCCCAATACATAAAACAACCAACAATAAAGCATACATAATTCAAACATGTATCAGACTCCCCTACGGGTACAACAACAAAGCGCAGGACATCCCCCTGGCTAACTGATACATATATATAAGTATGCTATATGCAACTGGGACACGCTAGCCACCTCCTGGGGCACCACCAGCTGGGTTAAAACCACGACCAGCTGTAGAACCTGGGTTTCCTGAAAACAACGCAACAAAGAAACAAACCAAGCCCCGGAGGGACATGGGGTCAAACCCCAGTACGGAGAGCAACAATACAACAGCAATAAACAGCAAGGAATAAAATGCAGATGCTATGCATGAGACACCGAATAACAACGGAAGGCTCGACCCTCGAGGGATCTAAGGAACTCAAACATAGCTCCAAGAATCATCAACAACATATAGTGGCCACGGGGTGTGTTCATAGTGTGGTAGTGAGCCACTCGCCATGACACTACACCCACTTACCAGATGCATCAAACAACTCAACCTGTTGTTGCCTCGCCCATGAAATGTGGTAGTTAACCACTCGGCGCATGGTGGCTACGATCCCAGCAGGGAGATGAGAGTGCGGTATGTTAGAGTAGATGCCCAACTAGCCAACTTGTGGCGTGTGGGTTTTATAGACT
>KQ987382.1:118241-131389 GCA_001598015.1 Dorcoceras hygrometricum
CTCGGTGTCTCCTCGGCCTGCTCTCTCGTGAAGGCGTTAACCTGAGCCTGCTGAGGTCCTGGAAAGAAAGGTTTAGACGACTGCCCAAAATGCGAAGGGCCAGGCTGCTGAAACGGCCTAAACAGAGTCTCACCAAAACGGGGCTGCTGAAACTGCTGCGAACGGCCCCTAGACTGACCCCCACGACCCTGAGGCTGGGCCGCGGTCTGCTGTGATCCAGCTGACGGACACACTCTCGCAAAATGCCCGTACTGACCACAAAGGTTGCAGGAACCCTGCACACCAACACACTGCGTGGAAGGATGCTTTCCACCGCAAAAGCTACAAAACTCCACCCGAGAGTCGCTGCAACTCGAGCTGCCTGAACCAAAGACCCTGAACCAGACTTCTTCTTAAATTGCTGACCGCGGGGTCGAAACCTCTGACAGCCAGACTGCTGAGCTACCTGCTGCTGCTGCTGAGGAAAATGCACGGACTGAGAACTCTGAGACGACTGAGCTCCCTGACCAGTGGGTCTACCACCCTGCACCGCCTGCGCTACCTGTGCTCTGCACGCACTACGGCTCCTCATGCCCTCCTCAATGTGGATAGCAGTATCCACGGCCTCAGTATACGACTTGGGCTTGCTTGTCAAATCGCTCTGGTACAGTTCTCCATTCAAGCCCTCCACAAACCTGGTACTCTTGGCCCTCTCCCGGCCAGCAACATGCGGAACATAAGCCAATAATGCAGAAAACTTGCAAGCATACTCGCGCACAGTCAACGTACCCTGCTCCAAAAACTCAAACTCCCGCTCACGGGCAGCCACATACGAGTCGGGGACATACTCCTGCCTAAAGACCCGGTAGAAACTGTCCCAAGTGATGCCAACACCAGTCTCCAGTAAGGTACTAGACGTACCTCGCCACCAACGCTCTGCGGACTTCCTCAACAACAAGGTCACCAACCTCAACCGAAGATCATCGTCATACTGAGCCCGATCAAAAATATGTATGACACTATGGAGCCACGAATCCGCATCCTCACTCGACTCATCGCCATTGAATACAAGAGGATTCATCCTCTGTAACCGAGCTATAACCACATCCATTCTCTCTATCGGAGCCGACGGAGCCTCAGCCTCCTCTTCTCCACTACTCTCTAGAGTATGACTAGGAGCACTATACTGATCTTCGTTCTGTCCTCCTGATTCCTGGAACTGCCCCCTACCTCTACCACGACGTCTAGGCGGCATCTAAAACACTCAACAGGATAAGGAAAAAAACAGAACAGATACAGCGTAGAAAGCATATAACACAAAATATGCAGCACGTAGTCACATAAGTCAAGCACATGCAACACGCAACACTGTGCCTAGACTCAAGTGTGATCAAATGAATTGAGCTTATCCCAGTTTAAGCTCTGATACCAAAAATGTCAGGCCTCGTGCTTTAAACAGACAACACATGCGGAAGCTATCAAAAAGTGGGTAAAATTTTCGCTTTTAGGCCCGACGGTTTTAAACATATAATTTAAAATACAACAATACTTAAAATAAGTTTCCCAATACATAAAACAACCAACAATAAAGCATACATAATTCAAACATGTATCAGACTCCCCTATGGGTACAACAACAAAGCGCAGGACATCCCCCTGGCTAACTGATACATATATATAAGTATGCTATATGCAACTGGGACACGCTAGCCACCTCCTGGGGCACCACCAGCTGGGTTAAAACCACGACCAGCTGTAGAACCTGGGTTTCCTAAAAACAACGCAACAAAGAAACAAACCAAGCCCCGGAGGGACATGGGGTCAAACCCCAGTACGGAGAGCAACAATACAACAGCAATAAACAGCAAGGAATAAAATGCAGATATCAACGGAAGGCTCGACCCTCGAGGGAGCTAAGGAACTCAAACATAGCTCCAAGAATCATCAACAACATACAGTGGCCACGGGGTGTGTTCACAGTGTGGTAGTGGGCCACTCGCCATGACACTACACCCACTTACCAGATGCATCAAACAACTCAACCTGCTGTTGCCTCGCCCATGAACTGTGGTAGTTAACCACTCGGCGCATGGTGGCTACGATCCCAGCAGGGAGATGAGAGTGCGGTATTGCCGCTCGTCCTCACATCCTGGTAAGAAACAACAACAATACAACAAGGTACAAAGACTACCAAAGCTGGAAAAAGGAATACCATGCGTGTATGCAACATGCTGGAATACAAGCATATACACCTATGCAACACAACAATAACACCATAGCATACAGAATCCTCAACAGGACACAACCAACAGGCACGACCATTCCACATACCAGCAACTACAATCATCCAAGCCATAACCTCGCTGTAATATAAGCTCAAATCCGTACCTTATACTGAGCAACAATTAACAATGCGAGAAATCCCGAAGACTCTGGTAAATGCCTGTTATACACACGGCATACACAACATAAATCTAACGGGTTGCTAATCAAGCTCACGCCTGGGAGTCACACTCAACCAGCTGCTCAATATACCTCAACAATTACACAGAAAGCTTAAAACTATGGCTAGGAACAAGGTCTCACCGAAAACCAGAACGTAGTTCTACCCGGTGGACGCAACACTCGAACGGCAGCAACTTCGCGTTCCTCAACTAGCCAATTACAGCTTCTAAAACTGGTACGAAATGGAAGAGCTTCTCGAGAGGAGTCCAACGCTACCTCGCACGAGCAAAACAACCACCGGAAACGCCGGGAATTCGCCGGAAAAGCTCACGGTGAACAGTGCTCTAGGGTTCGAAGAACAAAGAACGAAAGGCTGGAAATTTCTAAGTATGGGAACTGATATCACAAATTCGAAGACAAAGTCTTCCTAAAATAATTCCCACAACTGCTGAAATCTTAAAAACAATCCACCGACAAAATCAGCAGGAACACTACAAACAGCAGACGCAAGGAACCAACTACTGATTCTCAATTAACGCTAAAACAATCGCAAAACAAACCAACGGCTGGTTCTCAAACCGGCGTCGCGCCAACTTACTCAAATGACGTCGCACAGGATGCTATACCAGCAGCTGG
This sequence comes from Dorcoceras hygrometricum, assembly GCA_001598015.1. Taxonomy (NCBI): domain Eukaryota; kingdom Viridiplantae; phylum Streptophyta; class Magnoliopsida; order Lamiales; family Gesneriaceae; genus Dorcoceras; species Dorcoceras hygrometricum. The sequence goes on from KQ987382.1 coordinate 121,302, forward strand.
GTATCCAGTCGCAAGAACAAAACAATGCAACGCTTCTCTCTCTGCTGGTTCTAGTCGCAACCTCAAAACGCAGCGTTGCAACTAACTCAAACGACGTCGCTCCACTGACGTCATCAAATCTGATAGCAGCACTCGCTAATTACCAGCAGCAAGCTACAGTGACAAAAATTACTCGCAGCTGGACTCCCAGTCGCAACAACGAAACGACGACGTTTCCTCTTCGAGCTAAAGGAATGTTGACCCGCATTGACATCTGCTTCTGCTGAACAACCAGCAGACACACGCACGCAATTCCACCAGCTGGTACCAGACGCAACATCGAAACGACGTCGCGCCAACTAATCTAAACGCAGTCGTTTTAGTCCTCAACGCAACTACGCTAAAGCATCTGCTGATCACAACACGCGCAACCAGACTTCACGTAAACGATGGCGTTTCAGGAATCTCGCGCTGAAACACGCTTCTGCTGGATTCATCACCGACCAGCTGCTAGCTCACAAACCTAGCTGATACTCAAAAATCTCAAAAAAACACGAAAACTTCCATAATTGCTCCAAATGCTATTTCAGACCCGAAAATGTAAACCAAACTCTCAAACAGGGATTCGACCAGCAGAAAACTCCCAAAAACCGATACAATCAACAAATAAATCTTAATACAAATCCAGGTCTCACAAAAACTCCAAATTTTCGTAACATAAGATCCCTCAATTTTTAAAATGTAATAAAGTTCATTAAAACAGCCCGTAAAGGTGAAAAACGGGCTCCCCTCGGCAATAATACATAAAAATCTCATTTTTCGTAAATGCTGCTTAAAAATATAAATTTTAGCTCTTAAAATTATGAGGGCTTAAAAATTTCAAATATTTTCATCTCGATCGTCCCTAGTCTCGTCCATGGGTCCAGAACTCAAATAGGCTGAAAACATGTCTTCCACATAATGAAACATTAAAACTATCATTAAATCACATAAAATTATACATAATTTTCTTCTAAAATAACTTTTCCCCCAAGTCATGCACTCATTCTCACGTAATCAGGATTTCTGGGCGTTACATGTATGGTATGATCTCGACTAGACCGGATGTCGCATATGCTATGAGTGACATGAGCCGCTACCAAGCCAACCCCGCCAAAATGCATTGGAAGGTTGTGAAAGATATTCTTAAGTACTTGCGAAGGACTAAGAATATGTTCATGGTCTATGGGGATGGTGAACTGAAATTGGAAGGCTACACTGATGCTAGATTCAATGTGATGTGGATGATTCGAAGTCAACCTATGTATTTCTATTCATGCTCAATGGTGGTGCTGTCTCTTGGAAGAGTTCCAAGTAAGACACCATCTCGGATTCAACCACTGAGGTTGAGTACATCGTAGCATCAGCTGCTGCCAAAGAGGTGGTTTGGATGAGGAACTTCGTCCAAGAGTTGGGCGTAATTCCTGAAGGAGTTGGTCTAGTCCCGGTGTACCGTGACAACAGGGGTGCCGTTGCGCAGGCAAAGGAACCTAGGTCTCACCAAAGATCCAAACACATACTGAGGAAATACCACATAATCCGGGATATTGTGGCTAAAGGTGACATAGTAGTCGATAGAGTCGCCTCTGTAGACAACATTGCTGATCCAATTACGAAGCCCTTGTCAGGACCATTGTTTGAAAAACATCGGGAAGCAATGGGACTACGTCTGATGAGTAGTTGGCTTTAGGGCAAGTGGGAGATTGTTAGAGTAGGTGCCAACTAGCCAACTTGTGATATGTGGGTTCTTGTTGAATATATGTAAAACGATATTTATTTATGAAATCCGCACTTATACGGCATTCTTTATCTTTATTATTATGATTACAATTGTTGGATAAATACCTTGAATGCACCATCGTGTATGTTAGATATGATAGTGGAGTTGATGGCTATCATGAAACACATCTAATAGTTATTGTGTATTCTAAACTAGTTCCTAGTCAATTGGGCCGTCCAAAAGAGGATAAGGGCCGCCCGAGCTTGAGACTAGCATCTGCAAGCAAAGTACCACGTTTCATTGGTAGGGAACATAGTGATGTTCTGAGCATGCAGATGGATAGTGACCTGGTGATCTAGAACTACCCTCCATCGAACTTTCCAAGTGGTTATCATTTGTCGAGTGGATTAAGTCTGAGGTCTTGGTTGTACAGATTAGTCCTCATTACTCGAAACGTCATTGAGAATCTACATGAGAGGTGCCTCACTTTGTCCCATTTACCGACTCAGTTGGGTCATCAAGTGGCAGGATTGGATAAGGTCCCGATGCATGTAGGAGTCGATGCTTCGTTGTCGAGGATTCACCTCTCGCCATTGTGCGTGGATATCCTACACTATCTGAATAGATAATAGTGTGACAAATCTCTGGCCAGAGTACTAGATGTGTTTTAGGTAAATGGGTTTACCTAGTAATACATGCGATGTCACTATTTGATGTCCAAGATGTATGCATGGTTATTGGATCTCTAGCGACTCTCGATACCAATGATTGTTGATCTTATCAGGATATTTGAGTTGAAAGGACCGTGCTGTACGCTAACCATAAACGACTGGTTTTTGCAGGCACTATCAATGATAACTAGGGGATAATTGGGCGATGTTGCTAGACGTTTTACCATGATCCGATGGGTAAGTCCGAAAAAGTGTTTTCTGAGTCACAAAGACTTGTGAGCCCATGGCTAGCTTTATCCCTGAACCATTGAGGATGACACAAGTACTGGTTTCTCAATTCCTGTATGGAAATTAAGCTCAATTTGTTGAGTATAGTAGCAGGAAGGATGTATGTGTGACTTCCTAAAATTAACTAGGGGTGGAAATGTGATTTTCTTAAATTGTCTTGGACTAGTATGACTATCCTTAAAGATGATAGGTGCCTAACTGCTATTTTGTATTAGGTTGTTTGAAAATTTGTTTTCACATCATAATGTTCAGCTTTGCAAACTGTGAATATCGGTCCGATGTGATCGTCGATCGGGATTATGATGAAGCCACAATGATGGACTTGAAACCAATGTTCCCTGGGCCTGGGCCGGACCCAAGCCCATTAACCTGGTTTAAGCGTATAAAAAATCTATAAATAGGGGCCCTGAGGTATTAATTTTACTGCACCAAAAGTTTTATTGACAACTAATACTCTGTGTTGAGAACTCTCTCCCCTTTAGTTATATTTTTCCTTCCCCTCCTTTCTTCCCCTCGACGTCGTCGCCGTCGCCGCCCGCCGCCGTCGACTGAAGTTGTTCCGACCATCTCAGCGAGGAGAGAACGTCACTGCCATCAGAAGTTGTTCCGACCATCTCAGCGAGGAGATCCCATTTGCGAAACTTTCGTTGGTTTTCTAGTGCAAACCAACAAAGGAATTCAGATTTCAGTTGTGGACCGGGTTAGAAGGCCGGAGCTGTTCAACAGTTGAAGTGCCAATTCTCTCATGGAACTGGTCGGAGCCAGGCGCCTAGAAGCCAGCAAGGTAACCTTCTAAACATCCTATGCATGTTTAGATTATTATTTAGTATATTGACCATTCCCGTGATTAAAAAATTTTAAACTTCCGCTGTGCCACGAGAGCGGGATCCATATCCGCCGCTGCGCCAATAGAAATGCAGCTCACGAAACTTCTCTTCAACTTCGTCAGTTCAGTCTCCTCACAACTCCAAACCAGTACAGAAATTTCGAGCTTGAAAAGAGGTTTCTATCGTTAGTACCTTAACTCAAAACTAATCGGCTAGTCTCCGGAGATCGGGAAAATACTAGATCGATGAACTGTGATAACGACGAGGGTTTTGGGAAAATATCTATATCGAACTCTCTCAAGAGGTGATAAAATTTGAGAGGTCTTAAATGACCAAGTGTTGGTCAACGAGCGGTATATATACATAATTCCTTCAGATCTGGGCTACAATGTTTTCATATCAGCTCGGGCATCAATAGTATTCAGCTCAGGCTGAGCACGCGTCTTAAATTCAGCTCTCGTTCCCAACAGTTCATGTCAAAACATATCACGCTCGCAAAACAGCGCTCGCATAACACAGATCAGCTATCACTCGCTCAACAGCTCTCGCATAACACAGATTAGCTCTCGCTCTGTTGAGTTAAGTGTGCATGGGTGAGAACAGTACTGGGATGGGTGACCTCCTGGGAAGTTCTCGTACGTCAAGCTACTGATGTTGCGCCGCTTGATCTGGTTAGCCATGTGGGCTGTAAAAGTGTGATGCCGGATCTTAACGGGTAATACTATCTCTGCTGGGGATATTGCCGACGGTAGGGGAAAGGGTAAGACTGATCTCTAAGGAAAATGAGACAGCACCAGCAGTTAGGGACGCACCTCCCCGAACTCATGTGCCTAACAGCCCAACCTTAATGCACATAATAGGTGCACTCTGTGTTGTCACATTATAAGGAAATAACGTTGCACCTTGGCTAACAGCTATAGCTTTTGGCCTAGTGGTAAGCGCTTGATCCTAACACGCTCGCTAATCAGATCTCGTGCACTAAACAGCTCTTGCACGCGGTTTAGCTCTTACAGTGGATCACAAGAAGATCTAAATATCCAGATCAGGTTATGCTTAGACCAGCTTAAAGCATTCAGCCGAGCTTACGATCTCCAGAACAGTACAAGTTACTTGGATTAGCACGCACCTCAACATCTCAGCTTACACCACTCAGCTCAGCACACGCCGACCAGCTCAGCTCGCGCAAATCCATAACATTTCACAGTCCTCATATCAGCACACACACCTAATCTGGCCGTACGAAACAGTGCACACCGAAAAAATAGTATTTGATCATAGTGACGGATCAGATCACGCTTGGTCTGTCAGGCCCCGTGATAATCACTCAAGATTAACGCACAAACAAGCACATAATCACGGAAGCGTAAAAATCGGGCTTAAAAATTTTCGAAATAACTTTGGCCTGAACTCAAATCGTCATTCATAATATCAATAATCGAAATACGAGTTAAATCAAACTCAAGCAAAACAGGTAACATCAAATCCCAAATAAGGTATAGATCCTCATATACATATAAACACAGGGCATCCCCTGGTTCAATACATAATACAATATATAACTGGGACTCAAGGGAACGGGGATCGACCAGCTTGCGCTCCACTCGGTCCAGCTTGGTTTCCTGTAGATCCTACAAATGGGTAACACAGACCCAAAAGGCACAAAAGCAGGAAAAGAAATACGAGGTCAAGCCTCAGTACGAAGAGCCATCAAAACAGCAATCATGCAACATGCTATAAATCAATGCTATGAAATGCATGAGGCTATCAAGGAATCGGTAATCAAGACCAGTGTATCAACTGGCAAATCATCTCAAGTCGAGCCTCTATACCCACACAGTGTATCAACCGGGGAAATCATCGGTCAGTGATCTTCGGGGCCCGTCAGCCCATCACATCTAGGTGGTAGACACTCGAATCCGGCAGTCACCACTCCGATGATAGCGTTGGACTTTTCAGGCACGATACATCTGCCGCCCAGTCACAACGTGGCTCTCAATCTGGACATCAATCAATCAATCTGGCTCAAGATGTATGCATGAATTCCATTCAATAATAAATTCTAAATGCATACAATAACAATACGTGAAAACAGAACATCAATAACCTAATCAGGTAAAATCTGGTCGTGTAATTCAGCCATCAATTCAACACAGAATTCATAACACGAAATATAGCCATGTCCATGCTCAAAGCTGTTAGAGCTGCTCAATTCGTACCTCACAGCTTCAATCTACCTCAACAGATTTCTCAAAGGCACAACAGAACTCAGCCTAAGCAAACCATCTTTCTCCTGACCTCCTGAACTTCGGCAGAAGCTATCCTGCACTTTAAATCTGTTACAATATCTAATATATATCAGCTCAACACTAAGTCGAACCCGCTTAGTACCTACGGCCGAGAACTAAATTCCATTTCTACCATTCTACGCAGGATTAACAGCTGAAAGTAAACTTAAAACTAGTTGGAAACACTTACTCCATCTTCCAGAAGAACCAAAGAACACACGATTCAGATCTCACGAAAATCTTCGAACAAATAGGTTCTTCGCGCTTCTCTCCAACGCCGACTCAGGCCTCGTAGCAAGTATCAATCGAAAGATTAAATCAAGTAGAATCCATCGCCACCAATCTCGTTCAAAACAACGGCTGAAATCGACAGAAATCGAGGGAAGAAATGTTCGGGTGAACAGTATCTATCGAGGGTTTCGAAGATGAAGATAAGAAATATCGGGTGGAAAAATCTAAGTGTTGCTCAACACTTCCATATATAAATCTCCATACAACAGCGGTTGTTCCCCTAAATCAGTCATCAGTTAATGCTACAGTAGATATCTTACAACTGAATCCAACGTTTCTTCTCAACGGGAACAGCCGACACCAACAGACGTTGCATTTCAATTACTCAACATCAAACGACGACGTAGCAACTAATCGAAACGACACCGTACCAACTAATCAAAACGACGCCGCAGCGCTCCAACAGCTGAGACGCTAATTAACTCAAACGACGACGTATCAAGGTTCCCGCTAACAAAGGTAAAATGACGTCGCCTCACTACCAGCAGCTGGTCACTCAAACCAAAAGCTGATCTGTAACACCCCAAAAATCCATAGGATCACATTATGCATTTTGTTCATTTTATAGATTTAAAATGACATGTTGAAATGTTATGCATTGTCTGATTTCAATGATTTCAGGAAAATAGATGTGACGCAGCTGGTTTCAGTGGATGACTCCAAGGGTGATGCACGAGCAGTTTTTAAATGGATTGAAAATATCTTTAAGAAGGACAAATGATTTCTTTTGAAAAAGGTTTGGTGTTTTACAAATTAAAATGAGAGGAAGGGAATTTTACTAAATTTTATAAGTGTGTCATGCTTAATTTTACAAGTAGCATGCCTGAGAGGAAGGGAATTTTACTAAATTTTATAAGTGTGTCATGCTTAATTTTACAAGTAGCATGCCACTAATCCTTTCATATAAAAACCTGTTTTGAAAGCAAGATCTTTATTAATTGCAAAGAAAATCTTTAGTATTCTTCAAAGTATTTTCCAGAGAAGTTCGTGCGTTGCTTAAAGGAGAAGATTTCTGTAGGAATCGGTTGCTATTACAAAGCTTCGTTTAAGGCAAGTAAAAGCTGATTCTTGACTAACCATTTAAAGCATATATTGATGTTTTCTGAGTCTTCTTGCCTATATGTTATAGCAAGTTTAAAGTTCATGTTTAAAATGATTTATGCATGAAAGAAGGAAAGAAATATGGGTTCAAAATGATGTTTTGATGCTTCCAAATGTTTTCCAGAAAGTTTATGATGTTTTAAAAGTACTGAGGATTTGAGTTTAATCCAAGAATGTTTATAATGTTCTTTCTTTCAGTAGTTGTAATATCAGAATTTGATAGCTATGTAATCGGTAGATGCTAGTTGAATCAGTATAAAGTCTGGTTTGATAGGCAACGGCTGATAGCATAGTTGTTGTTTTGATTTTACAAATATCAAAGTCAAATTTCAGCAGTTGAGTTGTTTTCGTGAAATCAGTAGTTGCACTGTTCATTCCAGCAGTTGCATTCCATTGTATATTCCAGCAGTTGCACTATTCATTGCGACTGGTATTATTCCTTGCGTCTGGTTATTTAGCGAAAATCCTTGCGTATGGTTTTACGTATGTTAGCGCTTTTCTTGCGGCTGGTTGATGCGCTAACGACATCGTTTTACACTTATTCTCAAGTCGGATTGTTAGCGATTATTGTTACGACTGGTTCAAACTAACGACGTCGTTTCCTTAAGCTATAGCTGTCAACAGATAGTTACTTTTCATTTCAGCTGGTTCCTGTCTTGCGACTGGTTCCTATCTTGTGACTGGTTACTATTTTTTTCAGCTGGTTCCTATTCATTACGACTGGTTTCTCTTGCGACTGGTTTCATCTCAATGATATGTTTCCAAAAGCTGAATTCGATACTCATTAAAATTTTAAAAGTTGAAGCAAGAGTTTTAAATGATGGAACCGAAGGATTTTAAGAAGGAAATTTTAAATAAAAGAATGTTAAAGGAACAAAAGTTTATTTTAAGATTTATGGCAAAGATAACAGACGGTCATAATGGGTGAGGTGAGCAGCTATCAATTGTCCTCCCATAAAGAGAAGGGTGAGCAGTCGTCTATATGTGTCGGTTGCCCTAACGCAAAGAAGCCAAAGGCTGATATTTGTAGTCACTTGATCAGGTGCAACACGGACCTAAGGAGATCTTCTGAGCCATAAATCTAATGAAAATGATATTGATGTTGAGATTTGGGCTATTATCCCCTGTCTCCAAGTTTATGAAAGAAAGAATGAATGTTTATGAAATGTTTACGAAATAAAATGATAGTGGTCATTGATGTTCCTTTAACTTATGTATTGATCAGATGTCCACCTGCGTATTTGAACTTGTTATTATTCAGGTTTACTTATTGAGCCCCTAGGCTCACTAGCTTTTAAAATGGTGCAGGTGCGACAGCTGGAGAGCGGACAGAGTGTGAAACTTGAATCAGCTGCTGGGTGGTGTGTGTTTGTCAAAGGCCAGCGTTTTCCGTTTCATAGCTGATGTTGTTTTGTTTTAGAATGTACTGTATTAGATCAGTTGCAATAGTTGTACATTTATATAGAATATCAGCTGTTGTAAATCGCAATTGCAATTTATAATAAAGTCTGTTTTTCCGCAAATATTTCCAGTAGTTGGCGCGCAATTGAGTGTTTGTTAGATTTGTCTTTGTGTTTCCGTTTCTTTTTAAAGTTATAAGAAATACAGCTTATAACAAATTGTCTTTCAGCCCTTCTTTTTATTCAAAAATTTTTATTTACCCCATCTCGTGATTCCCGTGGGTTAGGGCGTCACAACATGGTATCAGAGCAACGTTCCTGAGATAAACACACGCACCATCATCTGGATCAAAGTTCATCGTCTGTTCTTCTAAGTTGTGAGTTTATTTTCAGAGCATTGTCTTTAAATTATTTAGCATGTTCTGATATATGTATGTGGTGGATTACGGGCTATAGAATATAGAATGACATGAAGAGGAAGAACTAGACAAAGTATTCCATTAGAAGAAACTGATAGTGATAATAATGCTAATATCACACAACTGTTAAGGCTGCTAGTAGAACAAAATTAACAGAGAAATGGCCAATCAAGTAGCAGCAGGGGACCAAGCAATGATGATCCCCAATAGAAGTTCAGAAGACAGAGACCCAAGGAATTTAGTGGTACTACTGATCCGCTAGTTGCTGAAAGTGTTGGGATCCGGATCACGCCCCCCGGCGAGGCAGCGGAAGAACATAAACTACATGTGCCGGGAGACGATCAATACGATAAACAATATACAATATGACATTCATAGGGTGTTCAAAACACCACCTTGCTGGAAACTCGTGCCTGGCTCCGACCGGTTTCGTAAAGAAAACGACACTTCACGGTAGACTGCGGTAGTTAACGCCAATCAGGTCCACGACCGGAGACTAGATTCCTTCGTCAGCCTGCACTAGAAGAGCTGAAGAGATCTGCACGGACGGATTCTCCTCGTCAAATTTGGCCGGAACAAATTCCGGCGAAGAGGCGGCGACGACGGGCGGCGGCGGCGGCTCTTTGAGAGAGAGGAGGGGCGGCTATTGATTAGGGTTAGTGTAAATAATGTTGTCTTGTGTGTTATGATTGAAGTTAAGTCTAATTAAATAGACTTAAGTGTTGGACTTGGACCGGCCCAACGGGCCCGGGTCCAACGGATGAACATTCAGTTCATCTCCACCACCGAGACTTCATCGTAACTCCGATCGCCGATCAGATCGGACCAATCGACTCAGTTTCCAAAACTAAATACTATGATCTGAAAAACCGTTTTTCAGAACCCCAGCACAAAATGACCGTTTTGCCCCTCAACAGCGGGAAACCCCGGTTTGACCCCTGTTGACTTTTAAGAAGTCATAATTCCCAAAATCCTCTTCTCGCACTCAACACATTGAGCTGAGTATCCGTGCGGGAATCTCAAATCCAGTACATGTGTGACCCTCAATGGTTCAGGGATACAGCTAGC
>KQ987382.1:160023-178802 GCA_001598015.1 Dorcoceras hygrometricum
TTTCATAGCATTTCTGGAAATAAATTCGAATCCTCAGTACATATAAAACTTCATAAATTTTCTGAAAAACATACTGGAAGCATTATAAACATCAAAACATCATTTTCGAACCCATCTTTCCTTCCTTATCATGTCTAGATCATTTCAAACATGAACTTTAAATATATCCATAACATACAGGCAAGCAGATCCTTTAAAACACAATATAAGCTTCAAATGGTGTAGAAAAAGATCAGCTTTTACGTGCCTTAATTGAAGCTTTGCAACAACAGCAAATTCCTGCAGAAATCCTCCCTTTGAGAAACGCACGAACTTTTCTGAAATTCCTTTGAAGAACACTTTAAAACTTTTCTTTGCAAATGATGAAAATCTTACTTTGAAAACAGGTTTTTATATGAAAGGGATTATTGGCATGCTACTTGTGAAATCAAGCATGACAAACCTTTGAAATTTAGTAAAATTTCCCTCATATCATTTTAATTTGTAAGATACCAAACCTTCTCTTAAAGAAATCATTTCACCTCCTTAAAACATCTTTTAATAGATTTAGAACCAGCTCGTGCATCGCTACTTGGAGTCACCTGCTGGAATCAGCCGCAGCGCATCTTACCTGCTGATATCAACATTTCAGCAGATACATAATACTTAAAATTTCCAAAATGGCCCATATGATTTATGAAATGCATAAATATGGTCCTAGGGATTTTGGGGCGTTACACAAAGGCTAAAGGCTGATATCGGTAGTCACTTGATCAGGTGCAACACGGACCTAAGGAGATCTTCTGAGCCATAAATCTAATGAAAATGATATTGATGTTGAGATTTGGGCTATTATCCCCTGTCTCCAAGTTTATGAAAGAAAGAATGAATGTTTATGAAATGTTTACGAAAGAAAATGATAGTGGTCATTGATATTCCTTTAACTTATGTATTGATCAGATGTCCACCTGCGTATTTGAACTTGTTATTATTTAGGTTTACTTGTTGAGCCCCTAGGCTCACTAGCTTTTAAAATGGTGCAGGTGCGACAGCTGGAGTGCGGACAGAGGGTGAAACTTGAATCAGCTGCTGGGTGGTGTGTGTTTGTCAAAGGCCAGCGTTTTCCGTGTCATAGCTGATGTTGTTTTGATTTAGAATGTACTATATTAGATCAGTTGCAACAGTTGTACATTTATATAGAATATCAGCTGTTGTAAATAGAAATTGTAATTTATAATAAAGTCTGTTTTTCCGCAAATATTTCCAGTAGTTGGCGCGCAATTGAGTGTTTGTTAGATTTGTCTTTGTGTTTCCGTTTCTTTTTAAAGTTATAAGAAATACAGCTTATAACAAATTGTCTTTCAGCCCTTCTTTTTATTCAAAAATTTTTATTTACCCCATCTCGTGATTCCCGTGGGTTCGGGCGTCACATGATCACTCTACTGAATCAAACCCCTTGCAAAGGCAACGACTGATTAGCGCTAGCACATCAGCAGTCAACTCAGCTGTTGACCAACACTTGACAAGTGCTCGCACACGCGTTAACGCTAACTGATGCTTCCCGCTACACACTCACTACTGAGTTGACTAGCGTTGACATCTGATTACGCCACTGCTAATTACCAACAGCTGAATGCTCGCGCGACTCACTGCTGGTCTTCTACGCTAATCCAACACGACGTCGTAGAGGGACACGTCACCATCGCTGTCAACAGCTGATCAAACCAACGTCTGATCATATCCATACAACCAATAGCTGACACAAAGCGCTACACCCAAAACGCTGTCGTTCCAACTTATCCAAACGACGTAGTTTCGTTACCCGCTAAGAAACATGCTAGAGACACCAACAGCTGGGTTATGTTACAAACTCACTGCTGACTTCCTCGCGCAACAGCTCACAACTGTTCACGCTACTACTGAGCACCAACAGCTGAATGCTCGCAAATTCTCGTGCAAGAACGCTGCTGGCCTAACTGCTTCCAGCGATGATCCTCACTGCTGAAACACTACTGGAAACACTTCCCGCTAGGAAAAAGCAACTGCTGAACTCCAATTCCTCAAAATCTGGAATTCGAAATCCCTAAAATCTCGTGACTAATCCTAAGCAAAACTGATTAATCACTATTCGAATTTCTCAATCCTCACATTCTCCCCAACTTGATGCAATCCCAGCTATAAGACGGAGGACGCAGCAAGAAGTTCAAAGAAGCCCTTCACGGACTCGTTTTGAGCACCCAAGAAATGTTTAAAGAAGAGCCTGCACATGAAAAGCTAGTTGGTGGATTAAGAGATTATATTGTCAATATTATTCAAGTCCAAGACTAACAAATGAAGATGAACAAAAAAAGAACGAGTGCATGCATGCGCTGCATGCATAGGACATTTGGTTTCACATGCATAGGACATTTGGTTTGTTTTGGCTTTGAAATTACTTTCCTTAAGATAAGATTTTCAAATATTATTAGATAAGGTAGGAGATTGAGTCTTTCCATGACTAGGAGATTTGTTTCCTAATATAAAGGGATTCTAGGTTGGAAAGAATCATTACAACTCTTGGAAACAAGTCTATATATATATTAGGAGATGTATTTCGAAATTTATGGAAGTTATATGAATAAAAACCTTTTGTTTTCCAGCAAATTTGGTGTTTACCTTAAAAAATCAAACTTATCAAAGTCTATAACTTTGTGGCGTTTGTCGGTTGATCTTCGCACGGATTGTCAAAGACGAGTTCCTTTGAAGGTTCGTTTGAGATTTATCGTTTTCTTTTCGTTGTGATTTTTGTTTCATTTGAGAATTCATACGGAAAATGATTTCACACACCCTAAACATCTTGTTCTAACGATCGGGCATAATTCGGTTCTCTTGGCCATTGAATTGAGGGCGCGTGAAAATCAATATCACGTGTTTGCCTTTCTTAACCAACGAGAATCATATCACAACTTAAGAGATTTCGTCCTCGAAATCAAAGCCACAACAGGGAAGAATTCAAACCAAACATTTCAAGTAACACACAAACAACTGAACAACTAGAAACAAAGCTTAGAATTTACCTGGAATTCTCACTGTCAGTGCTCAAATAGATGAGGACAGTCTTGTCTCATATTTTTTTCAACTTCCCAGGTAGCTTCTTCTCGGCCATGCTTGCTCCATTGGACCATCACCAACGGAATTATCTTGTTCCTCAACTGTTTCTCCTTCCTATCCAGAATCTGCACTGGATATTCAACATAACTCAAGGCAGAATCCAGCTCAACTTCGTCGGTTCTTAAAACATGGGAAGGATGTGTCTCATATTTTCTCAACATTGACACATGAAAAACTTCATGTATCGCTGCTAGCTCATCAGGCAGCCTCAATCTATAAACCAACTGTCCAATCCGCAAGGACCAACGAATCTAGGAGCCAATTAGCCCTTAAATCTGAATCTCATAACACTCTTGAACGGGGAAATCTTAAGAAACACAAGATCGCCAACCTCAAACTCTAACGGTCTACGTCTTCGGTTAGCATAGCTAGTAAATCTATCTTGTGCAGCCTTCATCCTAATCCGAATCAAATCAATCTGATCTTTCATATGCTGCACAAATTCTGGAGTAGAAAGCTGTTTCTCACCAACCTCTTCCCAACAGATTGGAGATCTGCACTGGCAACCATACTAAGCTTCAAATGGATCCATCCCGATAGTCACTTGGTAGCTGTTGTTATACGAAAACTCGACTAAGGACAAGGAATCCTACCAGCCACCACTGAAATCCATCACAACTGCACGCAACATATCTTCTAAAGTCTGAATGGTCCGCTCAGACTGACCATCTGTCTGTGGGTGATAGGCTGTACTCATAGCCAATCTCGAACCCATCGCTGCCTGCAAGATTTTCCAAAATCGAGATGTGAATCTTGGATCTCTATCGGACACTATCGAAACAGGCACTCCATGCAATCTAACCACATGGTCGACATACAACTTCGCCATTTTCTTCATCGAACACCTCACATCATAGGGAATGAAATGGGCTGACTTCGAGAGTCGATCAATCACCACCCAAATCGCATCGCATCCCTACTCGATCGAGGTAAATGAGTCACAAAATCCATGACGATGTGCACCCAAGTACTTGAGGCACTTCTAAACTCTGCAGCAAACCACCAGGTCTCATCCTCTCAGCCTTGACCTGCTGGCAATTCAAACACTTAGCAACAAAACCAGAAATGTCGCTATTCATACCTGCCCACCAGTAGTGAGACTTCAAGGCATGGTACATCTTCCTATCGCCCGGATGCACACTGTACCGACTACAATGCGCTTCATTCATGATAGTTTCTTTCAAGTCGATCAGGTTTGGAACCACTAATCTCCCTCGAAATCTCAGGCACCCATCAGAAGCAACAGAAAAATCATCAGACTGACCACTTCGGGCTTTAATCCTCAACTAATGGATATAGGGATCAGTCCTCTGCGCTTCCCTAATTCACTCACAATTTGGCACCCATCAGAAGCAACAGAAAAATCATCAGACTGACCACTTCGGGCTTTAATCCTCAACTAATGGATATAGGGATCAGTCCTCTGCGCTTCCCTAATTCACTCACAATTTGCGGTTCAACCAAAATCGAAGAACAAAGAAGTACTGATCACCCGGCTGAAATCGCCAACCAGAAGTACTCAACTGTTCATAGATTCTCGAGACACTCAAAGATGCTAACATATCAGGATGGGCTTTCCTACTCAAAGCATCGGCTACTAAGTTCATCCGCCCAGGCTGATACTGAATCTCACAATTAAAATCCTTGAGAAACTCCATCCAACGACGTTGCCTCATATTCAAATCTGACTGCGTGAAGATATACTTCAAGCTTTTGTGGTCGGTGTACACCACAAATTCTTCACCATACAGATAGTGTCGCCAAATATTCAAGGCAAACACAATTGCAGTCAATTCTAAATCATGGACGGGGTATCTCGTCTCGTGAGGCTTCAACTGTCGAGACGCATACGCAATCACGTACCCGTTCTGCATCAGCACACATCCCAATCCATTCAGAGAAGCATCGAAGCATACAACAAATCCTACAGATCCAGACAGTGAAGCCAAAACAGGAGCAGTAGTCAACTTCTCCTTCGACGTTTAAAAACTAGACTCGCACTCGTCACTCCATACGAACTTCCTATCCTTCTGAGTCAACTGAGTCATAGGCCTGGATATCGTGGAGAACTTATCGATGAAACGTCTGTAATAGCCAGCCAATCCCAAGAAATTATGGATCTCCGAAACATTCCTAGGCCTCTCCTAGTTAATAACTGCTTTGACCTTACTCGGATCCACCGAAATTCCTTGCGCTGAAATAACATGACCCAAAAAGATAATTCTATCAAGCCAAAATTCACACTTACTGAACTTGGCGTACAACTGCGAATCTCTCAATCTTTGTAACACCAATCTTAGATGCTCCTTATGCTCTCTCAAACTCTTCGAATACACTAAGATGTCATCTATGAAGACAATCATGAACGGATCGGTGTACTCACTGAAGACGTGATTCATCAAGTCCATGAAAACAGCTGGGGCATTCGTCAACCCAAACGGCATCACAAGAAACTCATAATTCCCATATCTCGTCTGAAAAGCTGTCTTCGCCACATCAGCGTCTCTAATCCGCAACGGTGATAACCAGAGCGTAAATAAATCTTCGAGTACACCACCGATCCTTGCAACTGATCGAACAAGTCATCAATCCTCGGCAAATGATACTTGTTCTTCACCGTCGCTTTGTTCAACTGCCGGAAATCCACGCACATCCTCATAGATCCATCCTTCTTCTTCACAAAGAGAATCGGAGCTACCCAAGGCGACATACTCGGTCTGATGAAGCCTTTCTCCAGAAGGTCTCTCAACTGTTCCTTGAGTTCCTTCAACTCTGCTGGCGCAAACCGATACGGAGCTCTAGAAATCGGGGTTGTACCGGGCACCAACTCGATACTAAAGTCGATCTCACGTCTCGGAGGAAATCCAGGAATATCATCCGGAAACACGTCGGGAAACTCTCGAACGATCGGGATGTCACTCAATTACAATCGTGATTCTTGGGAAACGTCAAGCGCGTAGATCATAAATCCAGCATATCCAGCGATAGCAGGCTAAACATCTCCATGGCAGACACCAGTGGAATCATCGACCTTGATCCGTGCCGTAGAAATCCCACTTCTAACCCGAATCGGGGTGAAACTCACCACACCATGGAAACAGTCAACAGTAGCCTTATAGCTAGACAATAAATCCATTCCCAAGATGCAATCAAATCCCTCATCTCCAAGACAATCATATTCGCCACTAGCACGTTCTGATCAAATCAGATCACACTATCCACCACGATCTCACCGAACATCACCCACACACCAGCAGGAGTAGATACAGATATGACATCACACAGTGGGGTAATCTCAACCCACACTCATGCACAAACCATGCAGAAACAAAGGAGTGTGACGCTCCTGTATCAATTAAAACTCTCGCAGGAAAATCAAAGATAGAACATGTACCTGTGATAACATACCAGGTGTCTCCTCAGCCTGCTCCCCCGACAAGGCATTCACCCGGGCCTGCTGAGGTATCTGAAACTGAGGTCTAGAAGATCCTCCAAACCTATATGATTCATGGGGTTGAAATCCAGATTGCTGGGTTGGAACAGGAAACTGCGGTCTCTGAGAAGAACCACCAGCCGAACCCTGCTGCGAAGGAACCGAAGTCTGTCCCCTCAACAAAGGACACACTCTAACATAGTGTCCGGGCTGTCCGCAGTTACGGCAAGACCCCTGAACTCCACGACACTGAAAAAGTCGGATGCTTCCCCCCGCACTGTCCACAAGACATACTGCCAGAACCACTACTTCCAGAACTCACAGAACAAGAGGAACTCGAATTCGCCTTCTTCTTGAACTATTTCCCTCGAGGTCTAAACTGTTGGAGATTCGATTGCTGCGACCCTTGAGGAGATTGGAACGATTGCGACATACTCTGCACGGGCTGAAAAGCACGTCCAGATTTCGGCTGAACCGGAGCCTCTGCCTCCAACAAACTCTCCTCAATGTCTACCGCTCTATTCACAACGTCAACATAAGTCACACGAGAACCAGACAACACCATCCGGAACAGGTCACGCCTCAATCCCTTCATGAACTTGTTCCTCCTCATCCTCTCCTGGTTAGCTACGTGAGGCACATACATCAGAAGTGAATAAAACTGCCTGGCATACTCGGCCACCTTCATCTTCCCTTGCTTCAGATTATCAAATTCCCGCTCGCGACTGTTGTAGTAGGACTCCGAGGTATACTCCTGTCGGAACGCGACAGAAGCTCTCCCAAGTAATCACAGCCCCACTCTCACGTAAGATACGAGAAGTACCTCTCCACCAGCGCTGTGCATTATCCCTCAATTGCAACATCGCCAGCTTTAATCTCTTCATAGGAGTGTACTCCAAAGTATCAAACAGCTCCTCCATCTGTACTAGCCAACTCTCGGTCAACGCACCACCCTCAGCAGCAGCAAAAGTCGGAGGGTTCGTCCCCTGGAACCTAGCTAAGACTAGCTCCATCTCGCCTATCTGTCTCGTAACATCCTCAACCTGCTGATTGCCCTCATCACTATCCGAGGCCCTAGACTCCTCTGCGGTACGTATAGTAGTCCTACCTCTACCTCTCCTCGGCGGCATCTAAACAATTCTCAAGGTAAGACTAATAGAAGATATCAAAGAGACAGATAATATAATCACATAAGCCACAGAGTCAATCAAATATTAAATCAAAACTCTGTGCCTAGACTCGAGTGTGATCAAAAGAAACCGAGCTTATCCCAGTTTAAGCTCTGATACCAAAAATGTCAGGCCCCGTTCTAATCAGTCAAGATTAATGCACAAACAAGCACATAATCACGGAAGCGTAAAATCGGGCTTAAAAATTTTCGAAATAACTTGGGCCTGAACTCAAATCGTCATTCAAAATATCAATAATCGAAATACGAGTTAAATCAAACTCAAGCAAAACAGGTAACATAAAATCCCAAATAAGATACAGATCCTCATATACATATAAACACAGGGCATCCCCTGGTTCAATATATAATACAATATATAATCGGGACTCAAGGGAACGGGGATCGACCAGCTGGCGCTCCACTCGGTCCAGCTTGGTTACCTGTAGATCCTGCAAATGGGTAACACAGACCCAAAAGACACAAAAGCAGGAAAAGAAATACGAGGTCAATCCTCAGTACGAAGAGCCATCAAAATGGCAAATCATGCAACATGCTATAAATCAATGCTATGAAATGCATGAGGCTATCAAGGAATCGGTAATCAAGACCAGTGTATAAACTGGAAAATCATCTCAAGTCGAGCCTCTATACCCACACAGTATATCAACCGGGGAAATCATCGGTCCGTGATCTTCGGGGCCCGTCAGCCCATCACTGCTCGGTGGTAGACACTCGAATCCGGCAGTCACCACTCCGATGATAGCGTTGGACTTTTTAGGCACGACACATCTGCCGCCCAGTCACAACGTGGCTCTCAATCGGGACATCAATCAATCAATCTGGCTCAAGATGTATGCATGAATGCCATTCAATAATCAATTCTAAATGCATACAATAACAATATGTGAAAACAGAACATCAATAACCTAATCAGGTAAAATCTGTTCACGTAATTCAGCCATCAATTCAACACAAAATTCATAACACGAAATATAGCCATGTCCACGCTCAAAGCTGTTAGAGCTGCTCAATTCGTACCTCACAGCTTCAATCTACCTCAACAGATTTCTCAAAGGCACGACAGAACTCAGCCTAAGCAAACCAGCTTTCTCCTGACCTCCTCAACCTCGGCAGAAGCTATCCTGTGCTTTAAATCTATTACAACATCTATTATATATCAGCTCAACACTAAGTCGAACCCTCTTAGTACGTACGGCGGAGAACTAAATTCCAGTTCTACCGTTCTACGTAGGATTAACAGCTGAAACTAAACTTAAAACTAGTTGGAAACACTTACTTCAGCTTCCAGAAGAACCAAAGAACACACGGTTCAGATCTCACGAAAATCTTCGAACAAACAGGTTCTTCGCGCTTCTCTCCAACGCCAACTCAGGCCTCCTAGCAGTATCAATCGAAAGAGCAACTCAAGTAGAATCCAGCGCCACCAATCTCGTTCAAAACAACGGCTGAAATCGACATAAATCAAGGGAAGAAATGTTCGAGTGAACAGTAGCTATCGAGGGTTTCGAAGATGAAGATAAGAAATATCGGGTGGAAAATAATCCAAGTGTTGCTCAACACTTGCATATATAAATCTCCAACAGCTGCTGTTCCCCTAAATCAGTCGTCAGTTAATGCTACAGTAGAGATCTGACAACTGAATCCAACTTTTCTTCTCAACGGGAACAGCCGACACCAACAGACGTTGCATTTCAATTACACAAAATTAAACGATGCCGTAGCAACTAATCAAAACGACGCCGTACAAACTAATCAAAACGACGCCGCAGCGCTCCAATAGCTGAGACACTAATTAACTCAAACGACGACGTATCAAGGTTCCCGCTAACAAAGGTAAAACGACGTCGCCTCACTACCAGCAGCTGGTCACTCAAACCAACAGCTGATCACTCTACTGAATCAAACCCCTTGCAAAGGCAACGACTGATTAGCGCTAGCACATCAGCAGTCAACTCAGCTGTTGACCAACACTTGACAGCTGCTCGCACACGCGTTAACGCTAACTGCAGCTTCCCGCTACACACTCACTACTGAGTTGACTAGCGTTGACATCTGATTACGCCACTGCTGATTACCAACAACTAAATGCTCGCGCGACTCACTGCTGGTCTTCTACACTAATCCAACACGACGTCGTAGAGGGACACGTCACCATCGCTGTCAACAGCTGATCAAACCAACGTCTGATCACATCAATACAACTAACAGCTGACACAAAGCGCTACACCCAAAACGCTGTCGTTCCAACTTATCCAAATGACGTAGTTTCGTTACCCTCTAAGAAACACGCTAGTGACACCAACAGCTGGGTTATGTTACACACTCACTGCTGACTTCCTCGTTCAACACCTCACAACTGTTCATGCTACTACTGAGCACCAACAGCTGAATGCTCGCAAATTCTTGTGCAAGAACGCTGCTGGCCTAACTGCTTCCAGTGATGATCCTCACTGCTGAAACTCTACTGGAAACAATTCCCGCAAGGAAAAAGAAACTGCTGAACTCCAATTCCTCAAAATCTGAAATTCGAAATCCCTAAAATCTCGTGACTAATCCTAAGAAAAACTGATTAATCAATATTCGAATTTCTCAATCCTCACATGGTCAGCTCATGTTCTTCGAACAAATTTCTCCTACTCTGATCATCCATTCACCTCACGACTGGCCCAAAAGTCATGAACAGCTCTGAAGAAAGTTGTTTGTCCATTTAGCTTACAACTGACCTGAAAGCTGTCAACAGCTTTCACCATAGTTGTTCTTCACCCTCAGCTTACGCCTAAGCTAAATTAACTGAACCACACAGCACAACAACCCTGATTTACTACTCAGCTCAGACCATGTGTGACTCCCAAAAGCTGAATCTAGCTTACGCCTAATTACCCAACCTGGCATTAGCTCAGAGCTGCTAAACTGCCAACTCCAGTATGACAGATCAGATCACACGGCACGAGCTATACTATACAACCCTATGAGACAGCTTTCACAACCTCAGGTCAGATCGCACCCTACAAATTCAGCTTAGGATGCTCTATCCAGCTTGCATCAAAGCATCGGGATACTCTCAGATCGAGTGCACACAATTGTAACAGCTCACGATTGTCAATTCAGCTCGTGACGATCAACTCAGTTTGTGATCTCAGATCAGCTCATGTCTGCTGCTCCCTGATAAACGATACTTCCTGACTCGATATCAGCTCAGACCACTACACTGGATCCACTCGCACTACAGCAGCAAGGGCTCAGCTCACAAACTCAGCAGCGCCAAACATAGCACATTACTTACCTATCATCACCCGATCTGGTCAAATCCATCAGCTCACACTATAATACTTCGGACCAGCTCGTATGAACACACTAGAAAGATTCTAAGCTGAAACTCCCATTCATGTCCAGTGTACTCCAAACTGAAATCAGTTCACCACCACTCTAACCAGCTTACACTCCTAGATAAGCACAGACCACCCGATCAGCTTGCACCAGTGCTGACCTAAAATGTAACCCAAAACAGCTTTCACAATCAGCTTAGCATGGAACTCAAGATCAGATTGCGTCTAAGCTAATCCATATCAATCCATAACTCTCTAAGATGAAATATTTTGATTGATTAACCACTAATCTGAACTGATTAAGCCACTAATCACCTAGGCTAATTAAAATCCTCACAGTGCGTGTACATGAAGTTGATAAATAACGCTATGATGTTCCTCGTACTTTATGTTGATGACATTCTAATAATTATGAATGACTTAGGAATGCTGCAACCAACAAAAGTATGTCTTTCTAGAAATTTTGTGATGAAAGGAATTCTGTGAAGCATCCTATATTCTTGGATCTATAAAGATAGATCGAAGAGGATGCTCAGGCTCACCCAAGCAACCTACAGCGACACCATACTTAAAAGGTTCTCTTTGGATGAGTCCAAGAGAGGACATCTACCTATGTGTCATGGGTTACTCTATCTAAGTCGATGTCTCCAAAGACTGACGAGGAGATAGAGATGATGACACATGTTCCGTATGCATCCACAATAGGTAGGATATGTATGATATGATATCAAATAGGCCCGAGGTCACCTATGCTCTGAGTGTCACGAGCAGATATCAAGCCAACTCCGACCAAATGCATTGGAAGACCGTGAAGAATATTCTCAAGTACTTGAGAAGGACTAAGAATATGTTCATGGTCTATGGGGTGGAGAATTAAAACTGGAAGACTAAACTGACTCTAGCTTCCAGAGTGACGTGGATGACTCGAAGTCAACCTCTGGATTTATATTCATGCTCAAAGGAAGTGTTGTCTCTTGGAAGAGTTACAAACAGGACACCATTATGGATTCAACCACTGAGGGTGAATACATTGCAGCATTAGATGCTACTAAGGAGTCCGTTTGGATGAGAAATTACATCCAAGAGTTGGGCGTAATTCATGAAGTAGTTGGTCCAGTTCCGGTGAACTGTGACAACACGAGTGCCGTTGCTCAAGAAATGGAGCCAAGGTCTCACCGATGATCCAATCATATACTATGAATGTTCCACATTATCCAGGAAATATACTGATAATGTTCCACATTATCCAGGAAATTATGGTAAGAGGAGCAGCGAACGAATCGCCTCTACAAAAAACATTGCTGTTACACTTACCAAGCCTTTGCCAGGACCATTATTTGAAAAACATCACAAAGAAATGAGACTATGTCTGATGTCTAGTTGGTTATAGGTCACGTGAGAGATTGTTAGAGTAGGTGCCTAGCTCAGGGATAAGCATCAGCTGTATATGTGTGTAATCTGAATGGTTCAGCTCACGCACATCCAGTGACTTATAGCTTATTAAATATCCGATCTGAAGCTTTCCCCTAAGCTGAGGTTCTCCCGTAAGCTGAAGGTTCCCCTAAGCTGAAAGTTCCCTAAGCGAAGGCTTCCCTAAGCTGAAGGTTCCCCCTAAGCTGAAGATTCCCCCTAAGCTTAGCAGCTCTTGATCACCCGCATACAACATATTAGGGCAGTTTTAAGAGACCAAGAATGTTTCTAAAGTAAGATAACTTAGCATCAGGCAGTGGCTTGGTTAATATATTAGCAACTTGTTGTTCCGTTGAAACATATTCCAACATGACATCCTTATTGAGCACGTGATCTCTTATAAAGTGATGTCGTATCACAATGTTTTTGGTTCATGAATGTAGCACAAGATTCTGCGTGATGGCTATAGCACTTGTGAGGATTGAGAAGTTAGATTAGTGATTAATTGATTTTGATTTGGGATTAATCACGTGTGTTTTGAGGAATTTGCGAAAGGGTTGAAGTTCCTGCTGATTTCGAATGTTGCGTTGAATTTTTGGAGAATTATATCGTAGCAAAGTTTGGTGCAAAGCTGTTAATAGCACGCTACTGTAGCGGAGTCAACGCTGGTCAAAGTTACTGTAGCTCCTGATGGTGGAATTAGAATCAGCAGATATGGTGACATCAACGTGACGCATGAAGATCTGCTGGTGATTTGGGATTAATCACGTGTGTTTTGAGGAATTTGCGAAAGGGTTGAAGTTCCTGCTGATTTCGAATGTTGCGTTGAATTTTTGGAGAATTATATCGTAGCAAAGTTTGGTGCAAAGCTGTTAATAGCACGCTACTGTAGCGGAGTCAACGCTGGTCAAAGTTACTGTAGCTCCTGATGGTGGAATTAGAATCAGCAGATATGGTGACATCAACGTGACGCATGAAGATCTGCTGGCTTTGGTGCGAATTGAAGTTGCTGCTGGCAGACATCACGCGTAGCGTGAGATTGAGCGGGGAAGTGATGCGTGTTAGTCAACATTTTGGAATGTTGACTATTGAGTTCAGCAGATGGCTTGTGGAATTAGTCGCAAGAGCTGTCGATAGATATGATGAAGTAAGCGTGACGTAATCCTTGCTGCTGGTAGTATTTGCGTTACGATGGTTGCTGCTGATCAGCAGGCGCGTTTGTGCGAAAGCGTTGAGAAGCGGCGTCGTTTGAATTAGTGGAAACGCTGCATTTTGAGCTTTTCGTTGGAGAGATCAGCTGTTAGCAGATTTGCTTACGTATGTAAAATGACGTCGTTTGGTTAGTAGATGCGTCGTCGTTTTGAGAGTTTTCTCGCGACCTGCAGATAGCTGTTTTGAGGCGAGAGCTGTTGGCAGCTGGTGTTTGTTACGGCGTCGTTTTGGTTAGTTGGAACGGTGTCGTTTTGAAAGGTTTTGTGCGATTGCTTTTTTTAGTTGTTGCTGCTGAATTTTACGAAGGGAAAAGAGAGGATTGCTGCCGATAGACTTCTGCTGATTTCTTCCATAGATCTTGGTGAATCAGCAGGCGAGGTTTGAAGAGGTATTTATAGAAGTGTTGATCGACATTTAGAATTATTTGAGCCAGATATTTCTTATCTCTTCTTCCCCAAACCCTCGTCGAGCTACTGTTCACCGTCGTGTTCTATTTCCATTTTCCCGTTGATTCCAACCTCTGTTTTTGGAAATCTTTGTGGCGCTGAATTTCCCTTGCTTAGCTCTTTCCTTTGCTACCCATTTGAGAAGTTGATTTGCACTGGGAGTGGAAACGCGAAGCTGCTGGACTTCGAATCCTTTGAGAAAAGTCTGTGCGTGCGTTCTTCTGCTAGCGTGAGCTTTTGGGTGAGCAATTATTGTGGTTTGAGCTCGGTTTTTAGTAGTCTAAGTCTGCGTAGAAGTGTAGAACTTGGACTAGCTTCTGGCAGTAGGTTTAGCGTGTTTATGATTAAGAATTGAGCTAAGATATTAGCTATGTTGTAACAGATTTCAGCTTCTAGGAATTGTACTGCTGCGTGATTGGAACCAGGAGGAATCTGTTAGGTAATTCGAAGGAGGAAAGGTACGAATTGAGCAGCTCTTAGCAGCTTGAGCGTGAACATGTCTGTTCTTCGATGTTGTGAACTGCTGCTATATGATTTACATGAACAAAGATGATGAAATTGATTGTGTTTTGTTTTGTTTCACGTATTGTGTATTTGGGGATCTGTATTTTGAATTGATTTATGTGTTTACTTGCTGTATCGAGTTGAGTAAACTTCTATTTTGAATATCGAATATTTTGAACGTATGATTTGAAGTTCAGGCCATTGTATTTCGAAATTTTTTTTTAAGCCCTGATTTTAAGCTTCCGTAATTATGCGCTTATTTTGTGTTAATTGTTGGTAATTAGCACGGGGCCTGACATTTTTGGTATCAGAGCTTAAACTGGGATAAGCTCGATTTCTTTTGATCACACTCGAGTCTAGGCACAGAGTTTTGATTTGATTTTGATTGCCTCTGTGACTTATGTGATCTATTATCTGCCTTGTTATTTTATCTGCTGTGAGATCTTACCTCTAGGCTTGATTAGATGCCGCCGAGACGTGGAGGAGGTAGGAGGACTAGACGTTCTGAGGAGGAGTCTAGAGCAGGTAGTGATGATGACGCTCAGGTGGATGACGTCACTAGGCAGATAGGTGGAATGGAGTTAGTCTTAGCCCGATTTCAGCGGACGAACCCACCGACGTTGGCCGGTACTGAGGGTGGCGCTAGGGCTGAGGCGTGGCTTGTGCAGATGGAGGAGCTGTTTGATACCTTGGAGTATGCTCCAGAAAAGAGACTGAAGTTGGCAGTGCTGCAGCTGCGAGATGATGCTCAGCGCTGGTGGAGGAGTACTTCGAGGATGCTTCGAGATAGTGGGACGATGCTCACTTGGGATGTTTTCTGTGAGGCCTTTCGACGCGAATACACCCCAGAGTCCTACTTCGCTAGTCGGGAACGTGAGTTTGATAACCTGAAGCAGGGTGATATGCGTGTGGCCGAGTATGCGAGGCGGTTTTCTGCGCTTCTAGTGTACATGCCAGCCGTGGCGAACCAAGAGCGAACAAATAGGAACAAGTTTTTGAAGGGCTTGAGACCTGACCTGTATCGGATGGTGCTGTCTGGGTCTCCGGCGACTTTCATGGATGCTGTGAACAATGCAGTAGATATCGAGGAGAGTTTGATGGATCCTGAGGCTCCCGTGCATCAGATGACCGCGCGTGCTTCTCAGCCAGCTCAGGCGGTGTCGCAGTCGTACCAATCTCCTCAGGGGTCACAGCAGTCAAGTCGCCAGCAGTTTAGACCTAGAGGGAAGCAGTTCAAGAAGAAGGGCCATTCGAGTTCTTCTGGATCAGTGAGCTCTGGTTCTGGCAGTGGTTCTGGTAGTGGTTCTGGAGGCGGATTTTGTAGTCAGTGCGGAGGGAGGCATGAGACTTCGCAGTGTCGAGGAGTCCGAGGACTCTGCCACCTTTGTGGTCAGCCGGGACACTTCGCTAGAGCGTGTCCTTCGATTGGAGGGCGGTCTACTTGATGTTTGTGTTTGAGTGTGGGTTGAGTTCTTCCCCACTGTGTGATGTTGTTTCTGTGTCTACTCCTGCCGGTGTGAATTTGTGGTCTCGAGAGGTAGTTGTAGATTGCCTGATTAGGTTTGAGGAGCATGTTTTGGTGACCAATTTGATTGTGTTGGGATTAGAGATTTCGACTGTATTTTGGGAATGGACGTGTTATCTAGCTACAAGGCTACCGTCGATTGCTTCCATGGTGTGGTGAGATTTCGCCCTGATACGGGTGAGAGGTGGGATTTCTATGGCACGGATTCGAGGTCGAAGATTCCCCTAGTATCCGCTATGGAGATGTTTAGCCTGCTATCGCTAGGTAATGCAGGATTCATGATTTATGCACTTGATAGTTCCCAGGAGCAGCGATTAGAGTTGAGTGACATCCCCGTTGTTCGAGAGTTTCCCGACGTGTTTCCAGATGAGATTCCTGGATTCCCTCCTCGTCGTGAGATCGACTTCAGTATTGAGTTGGTGCCTGGTACCACCCCGATTTCTAGAGCTCCTTCCCGGTTGGCACCCGCAGAGTTGAAAGAGCTGAAGGAACAGTTGACTGATCTCTTAGAGAAAGGCTTCATCAGACCGAGCATGTCGCCTTTGGGAGCTCCGATTCTGTTTGTGAAAAAGAAAGATGGCACTATGAGGATGTGCGTGGACTCTAGACAGTTGAATAAGGCCACGGTGAAGAACAAGTATCCTCTGCCGAGGATTGATGACTTGTTCGATCAGCTGCAGGGATCGGTTGTTTACTCGAAGATTGACTTGCGCTCTGGTTATCACCAGTTGCGAATTAGAGACGCTGATGTGGCAAAGACGGCCTTCCGGACTCGATATGGGAATTTTGAGTTTCTAGTCATGCCGTTTGGATTGACGAATGCCCCTGCTGTCTTTATGGACTTGATGAATCGCGTCTTCAGCGAGTATATCGATCGGTTTGTTATCGTCTTCATAGATGACATCTTGGTGTACTCGAGGAGCAAGAGAGAGCACAAGGAGCATTTGAGACTTGTATTGCAGAGATTGAGAGACTCGCAGCTCTATGCCAAATTTAGTAAGTGCGAGTTTTGGCTCGACAGGATTATCTTTTTGGGTCACGTGATTTCGGCACAAGGAATTTCGGTAGATCCGAGCAAGGTCGAAGCAGTGCTTAACTGGGAGAGACCTCGAAATGTTTCAGAGATCCGTAGTTTCTTGGGATTGGCCGGCTATTATAGGCGTTTCATTGAGAAGTTTTCTTCTATAGCCAGGCCTATGACGTAGTTGACTCAGAAAGATAAGAGATTTGTATGGACTGATGAGTGCGAGTACAGTTTTCAGACGCTGAAGTAGAAGTTGACTACTGCTCCTGTTTTGGCCCTACCGTCTGGCTCCGGAGGATTTTTTGTGTGCTCCGATGCTTCTCTGAGTGGATTAGGGTGTGTTTTGATGCAGAACGGGTATGTGATTGCGTATGCGTCTCGACAGCTGAAGCCTCACGAGACGAGGTACCCGGTCATGATTTGGAGTTGGCTGCGATAGTGTTTGCCTTGAAGATTTGGCGGCATTATCTCTATGGTGAAGAATTTGTGGTGTACACCGACCACAAGAGCCTGAAATATATCTTCACGCAGTCGGATTTGAATATGAGGCAACGACGCTGGATGGAATTGCTTAAGGATTTTGACTGTGAGATTCAGTATCAGCCTGGGCTAGTGAACTTGGTAGCAGATGCTCTAAGTCGAAAGACCCAGCCTGAGATGTTAGCGTCCTTGAGTATTTCGAAAGTTCATGAGGAGTTGAGTACTTCTGGTTGGCGATTCCAGCCGGGTGATCAGTATTTCTTCGTTTCGTCTCTTCAGGTGGAATCGCAGATTGTGATGAACATCAGAGAGGCGCAGAGGACCGACCCCTATATCCATGAGTTGAGGATTAAGGCGCAGTCAGGTCAGTCTGATGATTTCTCTGTTGCTTCAGATGGATGTTTGAGATTCAGAGGGAGATTAGTAGTTCCGAACCTGATTGATTTTAAGGAGACCCTCATGAATGAAGCACATTGTAGTCGGTACAGTGGGCATCCGGGAGAGCGAAAGATGTACCATGCCTTGAAGTCTCACTACTGGTGGGCAGGTATGAAGAGCGACAAATCTGCTTTTGTTGCTAGATGTCTGAATTGCCAGCAGGTCAAGGCTGAGAGGATGAGACCTGGTGGTTTGCTGCAGAGCTTGGAGGTGCCCCAAGGGAATTGGGAGCACATCGCCATGGATTTCGTGACTAATCTACCTCGATCGAGTAGGGGATGCGATGCGATATGGGTTGTGATTGATAGACTCTCGAAGTCAGCCCATTTCATACCCTATGATGTGAGGTGTTCGATGAAAAAGATGGCGAAGGGTTGTGATTACTTTCGAAGTCAGCCCATTTCATTCCCTATGATGTGAGGTGCTCGATGAAAAAGATGGCGAAATTGTACTGTACAATGTGGTTAGATTGCATGGAATTCCTGTTTCGATAGTGTCCGACAGAGATCCGAGGTTCACTTCTTGCTTTTGGAAGAGTCTGCAAGCAGCAATGGGTTCGAGATTGGCGATGAGCACAGCCTATCACCCACAGACAGACGGACAGTCTGAGCGGACTATCCAGACTTTAGAGGATATGTTGCGAGCGGTAGTGATGGATTT
>KQ987382.1:205173-267777 GCA_001598015.1 Dorcoceras hygrometricum
AATGTCTCGATGAATGCCACCCACTTGGCATGCCTCTTGTTAAGCTTTTGCTGCCCTCTAAGGTGCTTGAGAGACTCATGATCGTGTGAATCACAAACTCCTTCGGCCTAAGGTAGTGCTGCCATGCCTCAAGAGACCTCACCAAGGCGTACAACTCCTTGTCATAAGTTGGGTAGTTCAACGCGCCACCAGTAAGTTTCTCACTAAAGTAAGCAACGGGCCTTCCTCCTTGCATTAACACTCCCCCAATACCTAATCCTGAAGCATCACATGATCCGTGTGAATCACAAACTCCTTCGGCCTAAGGTAGTGCTGCCATGCCTCAAGAGACCTCACCAAGGCGTACAACTCCTTGTCATAAGTTGGGTAGTTCAACGCGCCACCAGTAAGTTTCTCACTAAAGTAAGCAACGGGCCTTCCTCCTTGCATTAACACTCCCCCAATACCTAATCCTGAAGCATCAAATTCAATTTCAAAAGTGTTAGAAAAATCAGGCAACACAAGTACAGGAGCATTAATCAATTTTTGCTTAATGATTTGAAAGGACTTCTCTTGCTCTGCGCCCCAATGGAAAGGAGCGTTCTTCTTGATCACCACTGTCATAGGCGCTGCTAGTGTGCTAAAATCTCTTACAAATCTCCTGTAGAAGCTGGCAAGGCCATGGAAGCTCCGAACTTGACCGACAGTAGTAGGCGTTGGCCAATCACGAATAGCACTCACCTTTTCTTCATCCACTTTTATACCTTGAGAGCTCACAACATATCCAAGGAAAACAAGTTTTTCCGTACAAAACACACACTTCTTGAAATTAGCATATAGATGTTCCGCCCTAAGTGTTGTTAGTACGAGCCGCAAGTGCTCAACATGCTCATCCAAATGTTTGCTATATATCAGAATATCGTCAAAGTAAACCACTACAAACTTACCAATGTATGTACGCATGACATGATTCATTAGACGCATAAAAGTGCTCGGTGCGTTCGTTAAGCCAAATGGCTTCACTAACCATTCATACAAGCCATACTTGGTCTTAAACGCAGTTTTCCATTCATCACCTTCCCCCATCCTAATATGATGGTAGCCACTTTTAAGATCGATTTTACTAAAGATGGTAGACCCGTGCAACTCATTCAACATATCATCTAGTCTAGGTATGGGATGTCTATACTTGATAGTAATGTTATTGATAGCCCTGCAATCTACACACATCCTCCAAGATCCATCTTTCTTTGGCACCAATAAAACAGGCACAGCACAAGGTGACATTGACTCACGCACATAGCCCTTAAGTAAAAGCTCACTCACCTGTCGTTGAAGCTCTTTAGCCTCCTCTGGATTGCACCTATATGCTGGACGATTTGGCAAAGCACTCCCCAGCACCAAGTCAATTTGCTATGTCACTTGTGTTTAGGAGGATCTCCTTATAAATAAGTAACACAAGTGGACTTTTTGAATGCAAAACACCTCTCAACTCACTCTTTTGGGCCATAAACATTTTTTTCTTGGCCTCTTTCTCCCCCTCCCCATTCTCCTTCTCTATTTTTTTTCTTTTCTATTTGTGGTCATCTCACTTTTTTGTTCACTCTTTTTTTCGACCACGTCACTCTTTTCTTTTCTATTTGTGGTCATCTCACTTTTTTGTTCACTCTTTTTTTCGACCACATCACTCTTTGTTTCCCTTTTTTTTTTGAAGTGATCCTCCAATACTTGTCTTGGAGATAACGGAATAAGAACCACATTCTTATTTTTTGATATAAAAGAATACCTGTTGGTATAGCCATCGTGCGTCACCTTCCTATCAAATTGCCATGGGCACCCCAAAAGGATATGACAAGCTTGCATGGGCACCACATCACATGTCACCTCATCCTCGTATTTTCCAATGGAAAAAGGTACTCGCACTTGCTTAGTCACCTTCACCTTCCTCGAAACTTTGGTTACCTTGATCAAGGAAAAGGTAGGGATATTGACTTTGCATCGTCTCTTCCATTTCCCACGTGGCTTCTCGTTCGGTGTGGTTTGGACCATTGGACTTTAACATACGGAATTGTTCTTCGTCTAAGAACCCGGTCCTTTGTATCTACGATTCGAATTGGGACTTCTTCATAGCTCAATCCTTGGTTCAAATTCCCTTCCACGAGGTGTGGACCTTAATCAAGAACGTGGCTAGAATCCGAGATGTACCTCCTCAGTTGTGAGACATGGAAGACATTGTGGATTATTGACATACTGGGTGGTAAGGCCATTCTGTAGGCAAGTGTTCCTATTCTTTCCAATATTTCGAATGGTCCGACATACCGGGGATTTAGCTTTCCGGCCTTATCGAATCGGACTACTCCTTTCGTTGGTGAAACCTTGAGATACACCTTTTCACCTACCTCGAAGGCCAAGGGTATTCTCTTTAAATCTGCCCAGCTTTTCTGTCGATCCTGGGCTGCCTTTCAGTCTATATTTTATAATGGCTACCTTTTTCATTGTCTCTTGGACAAGTTCAGGTCCTGAGATAGCATTTTCTCCAACTTCGTCCCAATACAGCGGCGATCGACATTTCCGTCCATAGAGGGCCTCATATGGTGCCATCCCTATGATGTTGTGGTAAATATTGTTGTACGCGAACTCTATTAGAGGTAGATGTTCGCTCCAATTACTAGCAATGTCGAAGGTGCATGTCCGCAGCATGTCTTCTAGGGTCTGGATGGTTCTCTCAGTTTGGCCATCTGTCTGAGGATGGTAAGCGTACTGAGGGTAACCTTACTTCCCATGGCTGCTTGGAAGCTCTTCCAGAAACGAGATACGAACCTTGGGTCCCTATCTGACAGAATGCTGGTGGGAACTCCATGCAATCTGACGATGTTGTCCATGTACAAGGAAGCAAGCTTATCCAAGCCGTAGTTCATTCGGATAGGCAGACAATGCGCGGACTTTGTTAACCTATCCACGATTACCCATATTCCATCATAGCCTAATCTTGTCTTTGGCTGACCTACTACAAAGTCCATGGATATGTTTTCCCACTTCCATTCTGGAATTTCCAGTGGTTCTAACAATCCTCCAGGTCTTTGATGTTCTGCCTTGACTTGTTGGCATACGTGGCATCTAGCAACGAAATCAGCAACATCCTTTTTCTTCCCATTCCACCAGAAATGTTCTTTCAAACCTCTATACATCTTTGTACTTCCTGGGTGTACTGAAAATTTGGATTTATGTGCTTCATACATCACTTCCTGGCGGAGGTTATCAACGTCCGGCACACATATTCGTTCATTCATCCAAAGAATCCCATCTTGGTCTGTTCGGAATTCAGTCATTTTCCCTTCCTTGATTTGTTTTTTCAGCCTCATCAAGCTGGGGTCTTGATCATGTTTTAGCTTGACCAGTTCTCTAAGGCATGGTTGGGCTGAGACTGAAGATAGTATCACCTTGTTCATGTTCTTCTGGCTTAACGCATCAGTTACCTTATTTGCCTTTCCAGGGTGGTAGTTTATTGTCAAGTCATAGTCCTTTAACAGCTCGATCCATCTCCTTTGTCTCAAATTCAATTCCTTTTGAGTGAATAAGTACTTGAGACTTTGATGGTCGGTGAATACTTCGCACTTTGCCCCGTAGAGATAGTGTCGCCAAATCTTTAGAGAAAAAACTACCGCAGCTAGCTCTAAATCATGGGTTAGGTAGTTGCATTCATGCGTCTTCAGTTGCCTTGAGGCATAAGCAATTACTTTGCCATCTTGCATGAGTACACACCCTAGTCCTTCTTTTGATGCATCGCTGTAGATGGTGAAGCTTTGGTCTCCCACTGGTAGCATCAGAACAGGGGCAGACGCAAGCTTTGTCTTTAAAGTTTCGAAGCTTGTCTCACATTCTTCGTTCCAGTTGAACTTGGAGTTCTTCTAGGTGAGTCTAGTGAGTGTTAAGGCGATTGAAGAGAAGCCTTCTACGAACTTTCGATAATAGCCGACCAATCCTAAGAAGTTTCTAACTTCTGTCACTGTCTTAGGGGCAGGCCAGTCCATGATGGCTTCTACCTTCTTTGGGTCCACTGATACGCCTGATTTGGAGATTATATGGCCTAGGAATGCCACACTCTTCAGCCAAAATTCGCACTTCTTGAATTTGGCGTACAGTTGTCTCTCTCGTAGAGTTTGGAGAGTAATTCGGAGATGTACCTTGTGGTCTTATTCATTTGATGAATACACGAGTATATCATCTATGAACACCACCACAAATTTGTCGAGGAACGGCTTGAACACGCGGTGCATGAGTTCCATGAAGGACTCTGGTGCGTTGGTTAGACCAAATGGCATCACGGTGAATTCATAATGACCATACCTTGTCCTAAATGAAATTTTAGGAACATCCTCAGCCTTGATCTTTAGCTGGTGATAACCTGACCTCAAATCCAACTTGGAGAAGGTTGTAGCTCCCTTGAGTTGATCGAAGAGGTCGTCAATTCTTGGAAGAGGATACTTATTCTTGATTGTGATCTTGTTCAACTCTCTATAATCGATACACAATCTCATGGTTCCATCCTTCTTCTTGACGAATAATACTGGATCTCCCCAAGGTAACACACTGGGTCTGATCTGCTTTTTGTCTAGCAGTTCTTGTAGTTGATCCTTCAGCTCCTTGAGTTCAGCAGGCGCCATCCGGTAAGGTGCCTTGGAGATTGGGGCCGACCCTGGCACTAGGTTGATTTCGAACTCAATTACCCTGTCAGGCACTTTTCCAGGTAAGTCATCTGGAAACACATCTACGAACTCTTGAACCACTGGGATATCTTCTATCTTGAGCTCGTCTCCCTCTTTTACTTCATGGGTCATAGCCAAGAAAACTTCTGCTCCTGACTTCATGGCCGTCCATGCTTAGGCAGCAGAGAGTAGGGACTTCCGCTCCTTGTTCTTCCCATGATATCAGCTCTTCTTTATCAGGGGTGTGGAGTTTCACACTCTTACCTCGGCAATCTACCAATGCATGATTCTGGGATAGCCAATCCATCCCTAAGATGGCATCGAATTCAACCATGTTGAGTTGTATCAGGTTTGAAGAAAATGTATGGTCGTTTATGGATATCTTGCAATCCCGATGGATCTTATGTATTTCGATGGTAGCGTTGGTAGGAGTTGCTACTCTATACGGTTCACACAGAATTTCAGGCTCTAGTCCTAACTTTTTAGCGAATCTCCTAGATATGAATGAGTGGGTAACACCACAATCAAACAACACATAAGCAGGCAGCTTGTTGATAGAAATGGTACCTGCTACCACGTCGCTGGCGTCTTCGGCTTCTTCCTGTGTCATTGCGAACACACGAGCATTGGGTTTATCCTCCCTAGGCTTTGGCTTGTTCGGAGCCGCATTGCTCGATCCAGCCTTGACCTTGGTTCTTCGGACAATCCGCAATTGGGTGGCCCAACTTTCCACATTTAAAGCATGCACCGCTCTGCTTGCGACAATCTCCACTATGACGTTGGCCGCAGGAGGTGCAAGTTGGCAACGCCTGATTATTCGATGTAGGTACTGAGCCGCTATTGTTGAGGTTTGGCCGCTCGTTCTTCGGCCCACCGTGTGAAGTCTGAGCATTGAAGGGGCGTTTTTTCTTGTTGTCAGCTTCCCGCCTCTTTATGTCAGTCTCTGCTCGGATTTCAGCTCCCATTAAGTCTTCAAGACTTTGTGGCTTGATAGACTGTGAGGGCTGACTGGATACGGCTATTCAGACCCTTCTTGTATCGGTGCATCTTTAGAGTATTATCCGCCATGATCGTTGGGACATAGGTGCCCAATGAATTGAATTTGGAGGTATACTCTACTACCGACATATCTACGGTCTGCGTGGAGGTCTCAAACTCGCTAAGCCGTTGCATTCTGATTTCCATGGGAAAATATTGTTTCAAGAATGCTTCCCAAAACCTTTGCCACATAATTTGTCCATTTGCAGTCATGGTGGGCTCAACTGCTTCCCACCATTTCCCAGCATTGCTGTCGAGGAGTGGTGTTACAACATCCATTTTGAACGCGTCTGGGACCTCCAGTAGTCTAAGTTGCGTTTCGATGTTCTTCATCCACCTCTGGGAAACTTCGGGGTCATGGCTCCCATCGAAGGTGGGGGCTTTGTTCTTGCGGAGGGACTCATAGTAGAACTTCGTCCCACGAGGTGGAGGGGGAGGAGGAGGAACTTGGTTGTTGTTGTTGGGGTTAACCAACCCTTGCAGAGTCGTGGCAACTATGGTAGCAATTGCCATCAGGTCTTCTCTACTAAGACCACCTCCCGAATTGGAATTGGAGGGTCCTTCACCTCCATTTTTTCTGTCACTTCTACGGTCTCCAGCCATATTCTGCCATAGGAAAGCTTTACTAAGAATGAAGGCGCATAAATGTGAAAGGTCGAGAATAAGATATCATGGAGGGCTAAGCAATTTATTTGAATAGAAAGATGAATTGAATACAAAGCTATTTCCTATTCATCATCTATCTCTCCTTCGCCCAAAGGAATATCCTTAATCTCTTCCTCTTCCGGTTGTTCTTCCGGTTCTTCCTCCCATTCATCAGTGAATGGAGCAGGGGCACCGTTAGCTTCTTGCAGACCTTGGATTGTTTGGAGTAAACCATCTTTCTCCTCTACCAGGGCCTCGATGATTAGGTGTTGTGCTTGAATCGAGTCTTCGGCTTCTTGAATACGAGCCTGAAACTTTTGATGGCACACCATATGGCTCTCTCTAGCCTTTTGCTCCTTTGCCTTCATTATTTCGATCTTCTTAGACATACTAAGGCCTATTTCAGTAAGTCCTACGATGACCTTGTGTGAGGCTTCTAATGCTATTTGGGTATCCTCAAATTTTTTCTTCGTCGTAGCTAACCCTCGTCTCTCGGTTGCTAGTTGGGCTCTAAGGCGCCTAATCGTGTGCCTAATCGTGTGGCTTTGATTGTCGAGGGCAATCTATTTCATGCGAATGGCAGCAACAGCACGGGTACGGGGAGCAAATGGGGCCATTTCCTAAAATCGACGATATTTCCAAATAGAATGTTTTGAAATTATTGCATAAACTGAAAGTACTAACCATAAGGATTACAGAACAGTTGACGGAATTGAAATCGGAGTCCAGTACAAAAAGTTATTGAATTTTCAAATATTTCCAAAAATGGCAAAAACGTGTTTTCGGAGGGGTAGCACTGGTCTTTCGCCAAAATCTGAAAGTTCGTTCCGGACCTCGAAAATTTCAGATTTGGTTTCCCAGCCGGATTATGAACCTGGTGAGCTCTGATAGCACTAAAATGTCACGTCCCGAGACCGAGACTCATGACATCGGCAACATTAAACAATTATAAAATTGTAAAACATTAAGCCATCATAGCATAGCTCAAACCAGTCTATTACATAACCAAAAATATGTATTGTTTTTACATAGGAAAATCAGATAAATTTGCGGAAGTGAAAAAAATAAATAATTATGTCGACAGAAACTGAATCTTCACCAGCCCAGAACTTCTCTTGTTCCTCTTCTTCTACCTGCTCTTCATTCTTATCTGGTGGAGAAGTAAAGAGTGAGTGTTTGGGGAAACACTCAGCAAGTGGGGGATACCATTCGAGCATAACAAATATTCATATACATATACTGAATAACAGATCTCATAACAGAGCGTAACAGAGCATAACAGAGCTTAACAGAGCATAACAGAAAGCATGGCAGATGGCACTGATAATTACTTCGTGTCTATGGTTTACTGATCAGTCCCTAATTTTTACTCCTCTAAGGGGTCGAGGCCATGTGGTTACATCACGTAACCTAGAGTGCGGAATATTCCGTAGACCCATATAATGACTGTAAAATCAGTGCAAAACAGAGCTTGAACGAACAGAAATCTGAATTGAACAGCGCTCGAACAGTAGGTTCAAAACTGAATTTTTAACAGAATAATATATATATATATATATATATCAAGCGAATATAATTACTTAGCAACAGCCCACTTACAGTTCTGAAATTCGGTTGGTTAAAGGCACGAAATCTGGTAGTGTTGTGCAGAACACCAGCGTGAGAGCTTACTGCTTTTTTTTTCTTACTGAGAAATTTCGAAGTAGTGTGAAAATTCTGAGGTCACGGTTTGGTATTAGGTGAGGGAAAGGTATCCAAAGGGCCTGTCATTAAGGCCGTCCTTGAATTCCTGCTTTTATGGTCATGAAATGACTGTTACGAATGCAAACGTTTAGGCATTGATTTGGGCCTCTTAATTGGCCATTAATCCCTCCAAATTGACAATTACAGTTGCAACAATCTGCTCTGTACGCATGAAGATCTTGCTGAAATTCGTGAGCAAAAGTTGAGTTTTCCTTACCAAATCTGACTAGGAGAAATCTGTTTGACCAGGAGGTATCAGGATCTGTTGGCAGCCAGTGACGAGATCTGTTGGCAGCCAGTGATGAGAGATCTGTTGGCAGCCAGTGACGAGAGATCTGTTGGAAGCTAGTGACGAGATCTGTTGGCAGCCAGTGATGAGATCTGTTGGCAGCCAGTGACGAGAGATCTGTTGGCAGCTAGTGACGAGATCTGTTGAGAGATCTGTTGGCAGCCAGTGACGAGATCTGTTGGCAGCCAGAAGCCAGTGACAAGATCTGTTAGCAGTCAGCAGCCAATGACGAGAGCTATTATTTTTTTTTTTAGGTTTTCACAACAAGAGTTTGAAGTATATCTTCACCCAGTCTGATTTGAATATGAGGTAACGTCGTTCTATGGAGTTGCTGACAGATTTTGACTGTGAGATTCAGTATCAGCCTGGGCGGGTGAACTTAGTTGCTGGTTCTTTGAGTAGGAAAGCTCAACCTGTGATGTTGACATCGTTGAGAATATCCAAAGTCCATGAGGAATTGGAAACGTCTGGATGGTATTTTCAGCCAAGTGACCAGTATTTCATAGTTTCTTCTTTGCAGGTTGAATCACAGATTGTTGCAGACATTAGAGGCAGCGTAGAGGACTGACCCGTATATTCATGAATTGAAGATTAAGGCCAAGAATGGTAAGCAGACGATTTTGCTGTTGATTCTGATGGATGTCTGAGATTCCATGGTAGATTGGTGGTTCCGAACCTGATTGATTTGAAAGAGAGTATTCTGAATGAGGCCCATTGTAGTTGATACAGTGTGCATCCGGGCGAGAAGAAGATGTATCATGCCTTGAAGTCTCACTACTGGTGGGAAGGCATGAGGAATGATATTTCCGGATTTGTAGCTCGATGTTTGAATTGTCAACAGGTCAAGGCTGAGTGGATGAGACCTGGTGGATTGCTCAGAGTTTAGAAGTGTCTCAATGGAATTGGGAGCACATCGCCATGGATTTTGTAACGCACTTACCTCGATCGAATAGGGAATGTGATGCAATTTGGGTTGTTGTTGATAGACTTTCGAAGTCCGTCCATTTCATTCCCTGTGATGTGAGGTGTTCGATGAAGAAGATGGCAAAGTTGTACGTCGACCATGTGGTTAGATTCCATGGAGTGTCTGTTTCGATAGTATCTGATAGAGATCGAAGGTTTACCTTCCGATTCTGGAAAAGCTTGCAGGCAGCGATGGGTTCGAGATTGGCTATGAGTACATCTTATCACCCTCAGACAGATGACCAATCCGAGAGGACCATTCAGATTTTAGAAGATATGCTGCGAGCTGTTGTATTGGATTTCAGTGGGGGCTGGCAAGATTCCTTGTCCTTAGTTGAGTTTTACTATAACAACAACTATCAAGTGACTATCGGGATTGCTCCATTCAAAGCTTTATATGGTCGTAAGTTTAGATCACCTATCTGCTGGGAAGAGATTGGTGAGAAGCAGTTGTCTACCCCTGAATTTGTGCAGCATATGAAGGACAAAATTGAGTTGATTCGGAGTAGGATAAAGCTGATCAAGATCGACATGCTAGCTATGCTAATAAGCGACGACCATTGGTGTAACGACCAGATCTTTTAGAAGTCCACAATTAGAAAGATATGAGATTGAGGGATTACAATGCTATTTTATTCGATTCTTGAATTGATCGAGTTTCAGATTTCTGCCTATACATTGTTTAGCTTTTCTTTAGATAAAGGCTAAATACCCGATTTCATGATTTATGTGTACATACAGATTTCATCTTTTGCGCAATGATCAACCTTCATTTGATTATGGGTTAAAGTTCTAAATGTTAGAATGCAATTACAATAGATGTCTAGTGATTTCTGCAAGCCAAGTGAATCCTTTGTTTTAACTAAAATTGTTCGGATTCCATATGCATCTTTTTACTTTAAAAACAGAGCACGCTTATAGTAAATTTGGCATATTGATTAAACGTGTTTCCTTTCTTTAGACATTATAAACTCATATAAATAGGATGTTAAGCTGTTTCATGCATTATTACTTTCAAATCAAATCATTTTAAGCGGTGTTCTCTCTGAAGAAGTCGAGCAAAGTTCTTTCAAAGCATTTTAAAGGAAACAGGCGGTGCGTAGAAGTTTACTGGATTTCTGCTGTTATTGTGTTAAAGATAACAGGCAAGTAAACTCTGTTTCTTGCTCACTCAGTGAAAGCATATATTCAATTTTGTTTGCATGTTTATATGAGATTTTTAAAGAAAGGAAGATGGCTTCGGCTGTTCTTCAAAACCAGAAAGTTCATGCTCTGTTTTTATGAAGGTATAACAGGCAAGTAAACTCTGTTTCTTGCTCACTCAGTGAAAGCATATATTCAATTTTGTTTGCATGTTTATATGAGATTTTTAAAGAAAGGAAGATGGCTTCGGCTGTTCTTCAAAACCAGAAAGTTCATGCTCTGTTTTTATGAAGGTTGCGTTTTACTGTATTTTGATCCAAAGAGATGTTTTAGAAAATGGTTTGGTGATGTTCATCCAGTAGATGAGTTTTCTTCAGAAATTCCATCGAAGTAGCTTACAAGTAGCTTAATCGATCATTTCC
This sequence comes from Dorcoceras hygrometricum, assembly GCA_001598015.1. Lineage (NCBI taxonomy): Eukaryota > Viridiplantae > Streptophyta > Magnoliopsida > Lamiales > Gesneriaceae > Dorcoceras > Dorcoceras hygrometricum. The sequence continues at coordinate 216,102 of KQ987382.1, forward strand.
AGAAATTTTTTAGATATTTTGAATTCTTCAGACAAAGGAAAACCATCGTCATTCACCTGGTTAAGTCTGAAATCTGGTTCTTATACCACGACTGATATTTCTTTGTTGAAAATATTCTAAGTATAGATTTCAGATGTCGCATTGTTTGAGTTCAGTAGTTGCGACCAGCAGTCGCACTATTTCATGTTCAGCTGTTGCATATTTTATGGTTCATCAGTTGATAGTTTGTTCATCAGCTGATAGTTTGTTCATCAGCTATTGGTATTCAGCAGTTGCGTTTGTAAAATTCAGCAGTTGCATTTGTAAAATTCAGCAAATGCATTCCATTTTGATATTTCAGCAGATGTATTGCTTTCATAAATTCAGCAGATGCATATTCAGCAGATGCATTATTCTCATAAATTCAGCAGATGCATATTCAGCAGATGCATTGTTTCGTAGAATCAATGGGCACTGTTTACCAGCAGTTGTATTCCATTATAGATTCCAACAGCTGCATTCCTTGGTAAAATACCAGCAGTTATATTGTTCATTTCAGCTGTAGTTACTCGTTTACTTGGGTAAGAGCTGGTGACGTCATTCATTAGTTGCGTTGACATTTGGTTGACCAGCAGAGATCTGTTTTATTTCTTCTTCAAAATGATTCAGCTTTCTACTGTTCATGAAAAACAGATTTCACTCTTTTCTTCTTCAATACTTCTTCGATTGAAATAGAAAGTATAGTTTCAGATTCCTTATTCAATTCCGAATCATTTCAAAGATTGTATTCGACTTAACTGACAGATTCAAGTAGTATTTTTATTCAGTTTTCATCTTCGCAAGCCTTGCAAGGAAATCCTTTACAGTTCCAGAACATCATTACACAAACAAAAAAACCAGTAACTCGAACAAAAGAAAGAAAACAGATTTCACAAGAGAAAGAAAGAGCAGAACATGTTTCAGAAAATGTTTTAAGTTATGACAACTTAAGGGTCCCCAGGAAGGATTAGGATTACGGTCGACGGACTGTATACCCCTTCAAAAACCAAGGAAGGATCAAGATTATAGATTGACGGATCTATATACCCCTTCAATTATAAGCTATGACTGATATCAGGAGTTTGATCAAACGAAATGGACCGAATGTTTAAAGGGTTGTCATAATTTTCAGAAAAATGAATGAAGAGCACAAGTGTGATTTTAATCGCAGCTCTTAAGAATGTTTAAAGAAAATGTTTTCAGAATTTGATTATGTTTTATGCTTTCAGTTTCTATCAGAATTCTCAGTTATATATATTGCGCTTGTATATTCTAAAGCGTATTCAGAATTCATTTATGCATTCAGCTTTCAGATTCTAGTTACAGTATCAGTTTCTATTGCATGATTTTGCTATTCCAGACTTTACCTGCTGAGCCTTTGGCTCACTAGTTTTCATTGAGTGAAGGTATTGATCAGTTAGGAGCTGGAGGGAAATGAACAGGATGGAAGGAAGTGTTTATCGTGGACACCAGACTTCAGCGTCTTCTTTCTTTTCCAGACCTTATTGTTCTTTTTGGGAAATGCATTATCATACAGAGTCCTCGTAGTTATTTTGTAGTATAACAGATTTCATGTATGGTTATTTTGTAGAAATCTGTTTCCAGACTTCATAATGAAAGAATGAAGCTATTTTGTTCACGTCCCAGATTTCTCTCTTTCCGCACCTTTACTTTTATTACATCAGATTTCACATTTGCGGTTGGTGAATATTTGCATTATTCACAACTCTAGTTCAAGAATTAGTAGCGGCCCAGAATTTCGATGATTGAAATTTTATGTCTTTCAATCGAACCCCAAAACTTATAATTATTCCTAAGAAAAGTGAGGGTCGTTACAATTGGAGTTTGAGGTTGGCGAACGAGTGTTTCTCAAAGTTGCTCCTTTCAAGAGCGTAATGAGATTCAGACTTAAAAGTAAATTGGCTCCTAGATTCGTTGATCCCTTTGAGATTATTGAGAGGATCGGACAGAAGGCTTATAGATTGCAGTTTCCTGAGGAGTTAGCAGTGATGCATGATGTGTTTCATGTGTCAATGTTGAGGAAATATGAGCCAGATCCGTCCCATGTGCTGAGGACTGATGAAGTTGAGCTGGATTCTACCTTGAGCTATGTCGAATATCCAGTGCAGATTTTGGATATGAAGGAGAAGCAGTTGAGGAGTAAGGTTTTACAGTTGGTGATGGTCCAATGGAGCAAGCATGGCAGAGAAGAAGCTACCTGGGAAGTTGAAGAAAAGATGAGCAGGAGTGGCCTCATCTGTTTGAGAATTTATAGTAGATTTCCAGGTAATCTTCTGGTTTGTTGATTTCGTATTTTGAATTGTTTTAGTGAATTCCGGGTGTTTTGCTGGATTCTGAGTTTTTGTTGTAAGTTGATTTTGAGGACGAAATCCATTTTTAATGGGGGTGAATGCGAGGACTAGAAATCTGTTTAAGCGGTAATTAGCGTTATAATCAGATCTGGATTATGGTTTAGTGATTTTCGAATTTTCTTGGGTGTATTTTGAATGGTGTCTAGTATACTGAGTAGTGAGTATGCTGTCTTATCATTGTGTAAGGGAGAGCGTTAGCTCTCTAGACAGATTTGGTGTATTGAAGATCGCTGGAACTCAGATTTGGATGATGCCCGCGCGAGGGAATGAGAAGTGCGGTGAAAATTTGTTTTGTTCGTTGTTTTCAGATTTGGTAGATCAAATTTGAGTGAGATCTGGGCGTCCAGATCTGGTCCTCGCTGGTTTGAGTGAGTTACCGTGAGCGGGAGGTGATTCGGTGTCGTTTTGGCGCTAGTCAGATCTGGTATTGAGAGAGGGACAGATTTGGTTAGCGGAGAAGTCATGCGTCGATCAACGGTACTATTTGGATCGGTCCGATTCGAGAGTTCGGAGTAAACCAGTGCGGTTTGAGGATCCCAGATGTGATCAAATCTGGATGAGCGTTAGTGAGATCTGTCTCAGATCTGGATACAGCACGACGTCGTTAGCGTTAGTGAGCGGGACTCCTAGGTGACGCCGTTTTGATTAGTAGCGCTTGTGTAGCGTAGCGAAGCCAGATTTGAGTTATCGCTGAGGCCAGATCTGAGAGACTTACCTTAGCGCTAAGATCTGAGTTGTTGATGAGATCTGAATAAGTCGGTGTTGACTTTTACTGTAGCGTGACTGAAGGATTTATATGCTAAGTAGCGATCGACACTTAGTCATTTTTCAACCCGACATTTCCTATCTCCTTTCGAGAGAAACCCTCGATTGGTACTGTTCATCCGAACCCTTCTCCGTTAGATTTCCGTTGATTCCCGTCGTTGTTTGGAGCAAAAGTGGTGGCGCTGGGTTCGTCTTGCTTAGCTCTTTCGGTTGATACTAGTTTGGAGTTGTAGATCGACTTGTGGAGGAGGAGCGAAGTAGTCGCAGGTTCGAATATCTTCGTGAATTCCATTCGTAGGTTTTCCCGGTTCAGATTTGAGCTTCTGGGTAAGTGATTCTTCCCATCTTAGCTTCGTTAGAGCTAGTATAGCCTTGTTGAATAGTTGTGAGTAGTCTGGAACCTTAACCATAGGAACTAAGCAGATTTGGCTTAGTGTTGAGTTGAATGGTTTCGATTGGTACTGTTCATCCGAACCCTTCTCCGTTAGATTTCCGTTGATTCCCGTCGTTGTTTGGAGCAAAAGTGGTGGCGCTGGGTTCGTCTTGCTTAGCTCTTTCGGTTGATACTAGTTTGGAGTTGTAGATCGACTTGTGGAGGAGGAGCGAAGTAGTCGCAGGTTCGAATATCTTCGTGAATTCCATTCGTAGGTTTTCCCGGTTCAGATTTGAGCTTCTGGGTAAGTGATTCTTCCCATCTTAGCTTCGTTAGAGCTAGTATAGCCTTGTTGAATAGTTGTGAGTAGTCTGGAACCTTAACCATAGGAACTAAGCAGATTTGGCTTAGTGTTGAGTTGAATGGTTAGTTGTTTTGTTCAGATTTGAGCTTAGGAAGCTTCTGTTAAGCTTCACCGTGAGTCAGTGAGGAAGCAGACTTGAGCAGGTTGTTGGTGTCGTGCCCTGGTGAGATCTGATTTAGGTTTTAGCTGGTTTGAGGTACGGATTGAGATCCTGTAAACAGCTTTGGGCATGGACATGTGTATATTTCTTGTTGTGAACCTGTATGCTTGAATACGTGACTTTGTGAACAGATTTGATTGATTGTGCTCTGTTGTTTGATCTGTTTCACGTATTGATGATTGTATGCATTGAAATCTAATTATTGAATGGCATTCATGCATACATATTGAGCCTGATATTCGATTGATTACCTGAGTTGAGCTAGCATTTTCATCGGCCGGCTGAGTTGTCGCGCCTAAAAGGTCAAATGCTATCATCGGAGTGGTGGCCGGCTGAGTTGTCGCGCCTGAAGACCACCGAGCTATGATGGCTGACGGGCCCAAATATCATGGACCGATGATTTCCACCGACTGATTGGCTGTGAGTGGTGTTTGAGGCTCATTAGAGATTTGCCAGCTGAGTCGTTGGCCTCGATGACCGATTCCTTTGATGGCCATCATGCATTTCATAACTTGAAGTATAGCATGTTGCATGATTTGCTGTTTTTAGATTGCTCTTCGTACTGAGGTTTGACTTCTTTATCTTTCCTTGTTTTTGGGCTGCCTTGGTCTGTATTGTCTTTGGCAGGTTCTTCAGGTAACCAGGCTGGGCAGAGTGTAGCTTCAGCTGGTCGATCCACTTTCTGATTTGAGTCCCAGTGTTGTATTATTATTGAGCCAGGGGATGTCCTGTGCCTTTATATTTTATTTGGGGATCTGTAGTTGACTTACTACATGTTGTCGACCTGTTGTGTTGTGTGATTTGAGTTAAACTCGTATTTTGATTATGAACTATTTTAAGATTGATGTTTTGGATCAGGCCCAACATTTCGAAAATTTTTAAGATCTGATTTTATTGCTTCCGCATTAATTGTGTAATTATCTATGTAATAGCGCACGTGGCCTGACATATCTTCTTAGCTTCTATATGATAGAAGAATGCATAATTAAAATTATTCGTTTATCATCTGGCCTCGTGTCCTAGAGGTGCAGTAGGATTACCGATGACCAGCTCACGTGTATGATTTTTATTCCACCGGAGACTAGTAGTTTATACATCCTCATCATCCAGGTTGATTACTGTTGGGTTCAGAGCATCAGCTTGTGTGAGATTTCCATCAGCTTGTGCAGAGTCTGCATCATTTTGGCGCCTGATCTGGATCAATTGGCATGCGATCTGTTTCAGTCTAGGAATATGTGTTTATCTTTAAGACCATGTGCTAATACCAAGTTGTGATGCCCAAACCCAAGGGAGTCAACAGAGGGGAGTAAAAAGATTATAGCGGAAATAAAAGGGCTAAAAGCAAAAATTGGAAGCTGTATTTCCTTCGAAGGCTCGAATTATAGAACAGTTAATAAGAACAAATAGTAAGGTTAGCTTAGAAGTACAAAATTTTCATTCGGATTACAACAGGATATTACAACTACTTGAATTCTATAAGAATCCTCTATTCAATGATCTCGATCGGAGTTCGATCACTTAAACTTGTGTTCACGTCTTTGAAACTCATTTAACTTTTAAAACCTCACTGAGCGTACAGATGGGCTGTGAGATGGTGGTAACTACAAACCATCTCCGGTGAGTAAATGAAGAACAGAGTGTCAAGGAGTTAACAACGATCTCAATAAGGAGTAATGGATTATGGATTACTGGTATTGGAATTATTCCGTGAAATCTGTTCAATGAAAGTGAAGAGCTGAACTCAAGAAAAGGTAGTCCAACACGGAAGCAAGTTGGATCAGCTCGCGACTGGGTAGTAAGCTCGGGTAGAAAGGTTAAACGTTTTCAATTTAGCTTTGGATGGACCAGCTCAGCTTGTCAGTCCCGGTGTGCTAATTACAGATTAATTACTCAATTAATCATATTTATGCGGAAGCATTAAAAATTGGGCTTAAAATTTTTTCGAATTTGGGCCTGATCCAAATATCATTTCAAAATAGGTTCATACTCAAAGTAAGGATTTAAATTCAAAATCCAAACAACAACCCATAAGAACAACAGGTAACAAATCCAAGTAGTAAATCAACTAGAGATCCCCGAATAAAAATAGGAACAAGACATCCCCTGGCTCAATATCAATACATAAAATATAACTGGGACTCAATTAAAATGGGGATCGACCAGCTGAAGCTCCACTCTGTGCAGCTTGGTTAACTGAAGAACCTGCAATGAAAAACACAGACCACCGCAGCCCAAAAACAGGGAAGAGAAACGAGGTCAAACCTCAGTACAAAGAGCACTCATAAAACAGCAATACATAAAACATGCAATATTCACATCATGATATGCATGAGGCTATCATGGAAATCGATCATCAAGGCCAAAAACTCAGCTGGAAAATCTCAAGTGAGCCTATACACCACACATAGCAAATCAGCCGGTGGAAATCATCGATTCGTGATCTTCAGGTCCGTCGACCATCACTGCTCAGTGGTCTTCATGTGAGGATTGAGAAATTCGAATAGTGATTAATTAGATTTTGTCGCAGGATTTAGAATAGTCGAATTTCTCTAAGTTTTGAATCAGCCATAGCAAATTTTGGTAGCCAACGCGGGTCAACGGTACTGTAGCTTGCAGCTGGTAGAATTTGATTTAGATAGTTACTGTAGCATGTGAGATGTACGTCGTCGTTTTGATTTAAGAGGTTGCTGCTGGCAGACGTTGCATTTAGCGCGAGATTTAGCGAGAGAGCGACACGTGTTGGTCAACATTTGGAGTGTTGACTACGGGATTCAGTAGATGCGTGAGTAAAGGAGCGACCAGCTGATAGTTTGAAGAACCAATCGCAAAAGGTAGAGCGACGTCGTTTTGATAAGTGGAAACGCCGCGTTTTGAGTGTTGCGGCTGGTACCAGCTGGAGAGGTTTGTTGTGAGAAATGTGTTGCGACTGGGTGACCATCTGTTGGTAGAAATGCTTACGTAACTGTTACGGCGTCGTTTGGATTAGTTGATGCGTCGTCATTTTGGGTTATTTCGCGTAACCAGTCGCTAGTGTTTTGTTGAAGAGATCTGTTACCAGCTTTTAGTTATTTCGCGAGTAATATCTGTTGTCAACTGGTGAAGCTCTGCAACGTCGTTTGAGTTAGTTGGATAGCTCTTCGTACTGAGGTTTGACCTCGTATTTGTTTTCCTGCTTTTGTGTTGTTTGGGTCTGTTTTACCTTTTTGTAGGATCTTCAGGTAACCAAGCTGGACAGAGTGGAGGTTCAGCTGGTCGATCCCCATTTCCATGAATCCCAGTTATTTTATTTATGTATTGAACCCGGGGGATGCCCCGTGTCTTATGTATTTTTGGGGATCTGTATTTGAATTGATAATAGTGTTACCTATTTTATGTGAGTCTGAGTCAACTCATATTTTGATTATGAATACTTTGAATGTATGATTTTAAGTTCAGGCCTAATTTATTTCAAAAATTTTTAAGTCCGATTTTTCGCTTCCGTGTTTATGTGCTTAATTGTGCTATTATCTTGAGTAATTAGCACGGGGCCTGACACTTCAGGCGTGACGACTTAGCCGGCCACCACCCCGATGATAGCATTGGACATTTTCAGGCGCGACAACTCAGCCGGCCGATCACAATGCTAGCTCGACTCAGGTCATCAATCGAATATCAGACTCAAGATGTATGCATGAATGCCAGGAATATAAATTCAGCAGCATACATAAATCATATCGTAAACAGAACAGATAATCAACGAAGAACAGTCAGCAAAATCTGTTCACGTAAACATCCAAATCACGGCATTCAGATCACGCTGGAATATTCACATGCTTATGTCCAAAGCTGTTTAAATAAGCTCAATTCATACCTTTCAAATCTCAGTAGCTAATACCTCAACAGATCTTACAAATTCAGGGCACCAGCAACCAGCTCAGGTCTGCTGCCTTCAAATCTCACAGCGAAACATAACAGAAGCTGCCTAGAAGCTCAAATCTGTACAAGGTATCTAGCAACCAGCCCTTATCTAATCTCAATAAGCCTACTGTCTACGGTCAAGAAACCCAGACCAACCACAACTACTCAACGCTGGCTCGAACAGTTCTAACGAAGCTTAGAAAGTGAGAAATCACTTACTCGAAAGCTCAAATCTGAACGAAGGAACTATCGGCCTCAATTCACGAAAATGTCGAACTCTCCAACAACTTCACAACCTCTCTACGCATCGATCTAAAGCTCTAAACTTGTATCAATCAAAAGCTCTAAGAGATGCGAACCCAGTGCCACCAGCCTTGCTCCAAACGGCGACGTAAATCGACGGCAATCTCAAGAAATAGGGTTCGAATGAACAGTACTAGTTGAGGGTTCTCGAAGAAGAAGATAAGCAAATATTGGGTCGAATATGGCTAAGTGTTGATCGATACTTACATTTAAGTCCTCGGGTCAAAGCTATAGTGAAATTCAATCACCGACATATTCAGATCCTAGCGCTATTCAGATCTCAGCACTCACTCAAATTTGGTTCCGTTATCTCAGATCTGTCTTCGCTAGGCTAAACACACGCTACTAATAAAAACGACGTCGCATAGGAGTTCCTGTTCACTAACTCTAAACGACGTCGCGCTTCTCCAGATCTTAAACAGATCTCACGCACTAAGACCAGCTAACGCTCATCCAGATTTGACCAAATCTGATTTCAATCAACCGCACTGGTCTACTCTAACTCACGAACTAGACCGGTCCACACAGTACCGTTGACTAACGTTTGAATTTTCTTCTCTAACTAAATCTGTTTCCTCTTTTCAGGCCTCGTGCACAAACACAGAGTTTAACCACGCAAACAATAGCGGAAGCATTTAAAATAGTGGCTAAATTTTTGCTTTTGGCCTGACTGAAAGATACATAATTTAAAATACTACAATACTCAAAATATCCCAGTTTAAAATAACACAGTACAACAGTACAGCATTTACCAAGTACAAAACAACAATACTACAACCGAATGCAATAAAGCACAGGGCATTCCCCGGCTAACAGTACTGATACATATATGCTATACGCTAACTGGGACACTCTAACCACCTCCTGGGGCACCACCAGCTGGGTCAATTCCACGACCAGCCGTGTAACCTGGAAAACCTGAACAATACACACAGGCAAACAACACCAGCCCCAGTGGCACATGGGGTCAAACCCCAGTACGGAGAGCAGCGTAAAACAGCTAACGGAAAGCAACAGATAATATGTAATTCTATTCATGAGATGAGGCTTCAACCGAAGGCAGGGATCCAAAGGAATCTCAAGAACAGATCAATGACATCAACAGAGCAACTGAGCAATGGTGGCCACGAGGTGTGAGAGTATATGGGAGCTACCCACTCGTCTCAGCACACGGTACCAGATGCAGAACATAGCTCAACCCACTGTTGCCCAACTCATGAGGTGTGGGAGCTACCCACTCCGCTCACAGTGGCTAACAGATCCCATCAAAGAGATGAGGGTGACGGGAGTTACCCTCTCGGCCTCTAAACAAGCATCCTGGTACACACAGATCAATAAACAAGGCACGGCAAAACAGATCTGAGCTCAATGTGATAATGCATGTATGCAACAGATAAAATGTCCAACACAGAACATATACAACAATGCAAGGTATACACAACAACAAGCATAATCACCCATGCTCAATCCAAAGCTGTAAAACAAGCTCACATCCGTACCTCAAGTCTGAGCTATAATTACAACAACAAAGTCCCAAGCAACACAGATCCGAGAACCTGCTAAGCAACAATGCACAAAATCTCAGGGACAGTAGCACAGAAACTACGAATTGGGAGCTACGAGCTCAACCAAATATGTCCTACCTTTCTAACTCAACAGAAGGCTCTAAACAAAGAACAAGGTAGGATCTTAACTCTTACCCAAAAAGCTACCTGAACGGCAGGCGAAATATGACGCTTATGCTAACAGACTACAGAAGGGAGATGTCTCTCGATCCACTTCCAACTAATCCCAAGCCTGCAAAAGATGTATGAGATGAATCCCCTCGACAAGAGGAGTCCAGTGCTATCACTCTTGTCTCTGTCGGAGCTGTCTACCATCGAAAATTGGAGAAGATAAGGTTCGGTGAATAGTAGCTAGGGTATCGCGACAAGATTCACTATCGAGAAATATATCTAAGTGTCGGGGAACAATACAGGGAAACGAAGACCAAGTCCTCTAACTATATCTCAGATCTGCTCAAGTCTGAAGAACAGTTCCCACCGACAACTTAAGTCTCAAAGCGGATTTCCCACTCAGATCTGAATCTCCTATCAGATCTGACTCTACACCAAGAAGATCCCGACTATAACCAAACTGTGACGCCCGAATCCACGGGGTCACGGATTTGGGGTGAAATAAAATGTTGAAAAAAAATAAGGGCTAAACGGCAATTTGTTATAAGCTGTATTTTTTATAACTTAGAAAAATTTTGAATTCACAAACACAAAACTGACATACACATGTTCGGCCACAAGTACTGAAATTTTGCGGAAAACAGATTTCATACATATACTGCAATTGCGATATTACAACATCTGAAATTCTATACGAATTTACTACTGTTGCAATTGATCTAATACAGATGTCTAAGATAAAAGATAACAATATCTAGACACGGAAAACGCTGTCCATAGATAAACACTTCACCACCCAGCTGTCTCAGCTTCCACCTTCCGCTTGTCCCTTAACTGTCTCACCTGCACCATTTTAAAAGCTAATGAGCCTAGGGGCTCAGCAAGTAAAATCTGAGTACCAAAAAAGTCATTTAACGCAGGCAGACATCTGAACATTTACATAACTGAGTTTAGAGGAACTTCATTTAAACATAAACATTCTTTCGTAAAGTTTCTTCAAACTTTATTTCATAACTTTGGATGAGGGGACAATAACCCAGATCCTTTCATTTAATTTCTTATACTTTATGATTTATGGCTTAGAAGCTCTCTTTAGGTCCGTTGTGCACTTGATCAATTGACTTCTGATATCAGTTCTAGCATATAGCTCATTGTGAAGGGGCAATCGACATCTGGACAACTGCTCGCCCTTCCTTTATGAAAGGGCAACTGACATCCGGACAGCTTCACACCCTTCCATTATGACCGTCTGTTATCAATGCCATAAATACTTAAAAATAAACTTTCTTTACTTACACTCTTATCTTTTGAAATATTCTTTGAAATCAGCTTAGAAAATCACCAGGGTTCACTTCTTTTAAAACTCGCTTCCCAATTTTAAAAACTTGCTGAGTATCAGATTTGACTACTGGAAAGTGATCGCTGAAATGCGAACAGATTTCTCTAAAGGAAACTGTACTGCAATGCAAAACAGATTTCGATTTGGGAAAACAGATTCCTCAGGTGGAGCGTAACTTTGAACAGATGTGACAACAAGGAACTGTACTGTTACTATGAAACAGATCTGACTGTGGAACTGTAGTGATAGCGAGAAACAGATGTCTCCAACATAATAGTGTTTGGAAAAGAAACAGATGTCGTTGGTCAACTCAGATGTCAACGCAACTCGGTTGGTCAACTCAGATGTCAACGCAACTTGGTTGGTCAACTCAGGAGCGAAAAGATTTGTAAGGTGAAACAAAATCTGATGTGTAGCGAAAACACGGATCTGAATTGAAATTTCGATTTTTAAATAAGAAATTGAGTCGCTAACATAGGAAAAAAAAGTCTGAATAAGAACTTGGTGATGCAACATCACAAACGACATCTACAATACAAGTTCTGCCTATCAAACCAGACTTGATTTCTGATTCGACTAGCATCTCCGATTACATAGAGTCAAATTCAAATGTTACCATTCACCAGAAAGAAGAACATTCATGAACATACGTGACTCAAATCTAAACTCCTCAGTACTTTTTAACATCCTTAACTTTCTTAAAACATTCTGGAAAAATTTTGAAGCAGAAAACATAATTTTGAACCCGGTCTTTCTTCTTTTTCTCATACATTCTTGAACATACGTAAACATGAACTTAAACATAACTTTAAACATACAGGCAAGCATATCCATAAAATGAGGAAAATCAATATATGTTTAAATGGTGTAGCAAGGATCATCTTTTACTTGCCTTAGAACTAAGCTTTACGACGGCAGTTGATTCCTGCAGAGTTCCTCCTCCACAAGCAATCACAACGAGCTTCTTTGGAAATATTTGAGAGAACATAAAATAGTTTTCTTTTTGCAAGTGAAAGTAAACTTTTCCATTGTAACAAGTATTTGTATGGGAGTGATTAGTGACAGGTGAGGTGTAATCATCAAGCATGACATACCTTACCTAAAGTTATGAAATTTAGTAAAATTTCCCTCTCAATATTTTAGTTTGCAAATCTTCCAAATACTTTTAAAAGAAACCATTTTGTTCTCCTTAAAATTATTTTCAATAGATTTCTAAAACCTGCTCGTGTGTTGCGCTTGGAGTGACATCTGCTGGAACTTGCTGCGTCGTACCTCAATTCTGAAATCAGCTTTCGTAAAATAGCTTATGCTAACATTTAAATTGTCATTTTGACCCTTGAAATAAATAAGATTCATATATATGGTCCTATGCATTTTCGGGCGTTACAACTCTATCCTCCTTATTGAAATTTTGTCCTCGAAATTTACTTACCAAACAGATATGGGTAAAGGTTAAGCATATCAGCTTCTGTTTACCACGTAGCTTCTCCCTCAGATAGGTTAGACCATTGTATCTTCTTAACCATAGGGTTAATACGGTTTCTTAGTTTCCTAACTTCTCGAAGAAGAATCCTTTCTGGTCTCTCTTCGTAACATAAATCTGGTGCTAACTGGATTGGCTCATGGCTTAGCACATGCGAAGGGTTAGGAATTAATTTCTCAAATCTGAAACATGAAAAACACTATGCACTACTGACAGCTGCGGGGGCAGTGCTAAATGATAAGCTGGCGTTCCTATTCTTTCTAAAATCTCATATGGTCCAATATATATTGGACTCAGCTTTCCTTTCTTCCCAAAACGCATTACCCCTTTCATTGGAGCAATTATCAGAAATACATGATCGCCGATTTCAAAATTCAGTTCTCTTCTCCTATTATCTGCGTAACTCTTCTGTCTGATTTGAGCAGCTTTCATCTGTTCTCTTATCTTTCTAACAGCTTCTATTGTTTGCTCCACTACATCTGGTCCTAAACCAGCTCTCTCACCAACTTCATCCCAGTGAAGAGGTGTTCTACATTTGCGACCATAGAGAGCTTCATAAGGAGCCATCTGGATAGATGTTTGAAAACTGTTATTGTACGCAAATTCTACCAATGGTAGCTTTAAATCCCAACCTTCCGAAAAATCCACAATACATGCTCTGAGCAAATCGTCTAATATCTGATTCACCCTTTCAGATTATCCATCTGGCTGGGGGTAAAAAGCTGTGCTAAAATTTAGCTTTGTACCCAAAGATCTATGCAAACTCTTCCAGAAAGCTGAGGTAAACTTCGGATCTCTATCCGATACTATGGAAACTGGAACACCATGCAGCCTCACTATTTCCTTTATATACAAATCTGCATACCTGCTCACATCGTATGTTGTCTTAACTGGTAAGAAGTGAGCAGACTTAGTGAGTCTGTCTATTATAACCCAAATAGAGTTATATCTTTGAACAGTTTTGGGTAGACCAACTACAAAATCCATATCTATACATTCCCATTTTCATTCTGGAATAGACATGGGTTTTAATAAGACTGCTTGTCTTTGGTGTTCAGCTTTCACCAATTGACAAGTCAAACACTCAGAGACAAATTTGGCAATGTCTCGCTTCATTCATGGCCACCAATACAACTTCTGGAGGTCCTTATACATTTTAGTACTCCATGGATGTACTGAATATGGGGCTGTATGGGTCTCTGTCATGAGATCTGTTCTCAACGTATCTATTTGGGGCACCCAGATTCTTCCCATATATCTGATCATTCCTTCTTCAGAAAAGTAGAGGTTACTGCCTCTCTCTCTATCGTGCTTAGCCCATTTCTGAATTTTTTCATCTTTTGGTTGTCCCTCACGAATCTGATCTATCAGATTTGACCTTATGGAGAGATCTGCCAAAACTATAGTACTACCACTGGGCACTACTTCTATTCCAGACTTCTCAATATCATAAGCCAAGGGTCTCTGGACATAGAGCTAAGATAATCCAACAGATTTCCTACTCAAGGCATCTGCCACCACATTGGCTTTTCCTGGGTGATAACTGATCGTGCAATCATAATCCTTAACCAGATCTAGCCATCTTCCTGCCTCATATTTAGTTCCTTCTGGGTGGAGAAATAATTGAGGCTCTTATGATCAGTGAATATTTCACACTTCTCCCCATAGAGATAATGTCTCCAAATCTTAAGGGAAAATACTACAGCTGCCAACTCTAAGTCATGCGTGGGATAATTCTTCTCATGATCCTTATGTTGTCTGGAAGCATAGGAAATCACTCTACGGTCCTGCATCAATACAACACCTAAGCCCAACTTAGACGCATCTGTATATATATAACAAACTTTCCTTGATTAGATGGCATAACTAACACAGGGGCTTCTATCAGCGCTTGCTTCAACTTGTCAAAGATGATTTGACATTCTGAAGTCCGTTCATACTTAACCAGCTTTCTTGTCAGCGAGGTCAAGGGAACAGCTATCTTAGAAAATCCTTGGATAAATCTCCTATAATATCCGGCTAAACTCAAGAAACTCCTTATCTCTGAAACAGATCTTGGTACTGGCCAGTCACGAACAGCAGGGGCTTCTATCAGCGCTTGCTTCAACTTGTCAAAGATGATTTGACATTCTGAAGTCCGTTCATACTTAACCAGCTTTCTTGTCAGCGAGGTCAAGGGAACAGCTATCTTAGAAAATCCTTGGATAAATCTCCTATAATATCCGGCTAAACTCAAGAAACTCCTTATCTCTGAAACAGATCTTGGTACTGGCCAGTCACGAACAGCTTCTACCTTAGTTGGGTTCTAATCCATCCTTATATATAATATGACCTAAGAATGCTACTTTCTCCAACCAGAAGTCACACTTGCTAAATTTAGCAAACAACTACTTATTCTTCAAAACTTGAAGCACTGTCCTCAAATGGTCGACATGCTCAAATCTGGTCTTAGAATACACTAAGATGTCATCTATGAACACAACTAAAAATTTGTCCACAAATGGTTGGAAAACTCTATTAATTAAATCCATGAAAGCTGATGGAGCATTCGTAAGTCCAAAAGGCATTACTAAGGACTCATAGTGACCATAACGAGTTCTGAAGGCTGTCTTATAGACATATGATGCCTTATCTTTAATTGGTGGTAACTAGACCTCAAATCAATCTTAGAAAAGACTACTGATCCTTTCAACTGGTCAAAAAGATCCTCGATCCTAGGAAGGGGAAATTTATTCTTAATGGTTAGCTTATTCAGCTCCCGTAATCTATACACAACCTCAGACTTCCATCCTTCTTCTTAACAAAAGAACAGGGGATCCCCAGGGGGACGTACTTGGTCTAATAAATCCTTTATCCAACAGATCTTGTATATGTTCCTTTAGTTCCTTCATCTCTGATGGAGCTAATCGATAGGATGGTCTGGAAACTGGAGCTGCTCCTGGAACTAAGTCAATCAAAAATTCCAGTTCTCTGTCTGGTGGTAGTCCATGTATATCCTCTGGAAAAACCTCGGGAAACTCATTCACCACCTCCATATCTGAAAGTTGGGGCTTACTAATCGTTTCTAAGGATGACAAACTTGCCAAAAATCCTATCCCTCCTTTCCTTAAACAGCGTTGAGCCTTAAGAGCTGATATAATACGGGGAATCCTCCAACTGATTGGCTTCAAACTTAAATGGATCCCCTCTGGGTGGATTAACCACTACTGTTCGCAGCTTAAAGTCTATCACTACTCCATACTTAGTCAGCCAGTCTACTCCCAAAATCATATCGAACTCAGGCATTGGTAACACAATTAAATTGGCAGTAATCAAATTCCCTTGAAGTCTAAGTTCTAAACTTCGAAACAAGTCATGGGATACTAACTCTTCTCCCGAAGGTACTGTTACACAAAAGCCTATAGCTACTTGTTCAGGCTTAATGGGTAACTTCTTAGCAAAATTGGCTGCTATAAATGACTGAGTAGCTCATGAATCTATCAAAGCCATAGAAGGAAAACCATCAATCATAATCTTACCCATGACTACTGTCGAGTCTGGGTTGGCTTGATCAGCTGTCATCACGTAGGCTCTAATGGTCACCAGTTGCCTTGACTTTGGGCAATTCTTATGCGCTAGAAACCCACATCTGTAGGAGACGTTCTGTCCAAGTCTGCATTGACCAGGGTGTGTCTTCTGACACTTAGGACACACCGATCTGTTGTTTCTAACTGGAACTTCACTAATGGGTTGGATCGGTAGAGGTTTCTGCTCCTGAGGCCTTTGCTGATTCTTATACTGCTTCTTGAAGGGCCTCTGATCATTCTGCTGAAAGGCCTGCCTCTTCTACTGCCTTTCTTCATCAACATCCTTTCCGTCTCTTTCAATTCACAGGGCTCTATCCACTGCTACTCTGTAAGTCTTGGACACAGATAGCCTAACGTTCATCTTGAACATAGGCTTCAATCCTTCCACAAAATGGCTTAACTTATCCTCTGGGTCGTTACCTATCAAAGGCACAAAGTAACACCCTCTTTCAAATGCCCTTACATACTCCTGTACGGTCATGCTTCCTTGTTTCAGGGTCAGAAACTCCCTCCTCAATTCAGACCTCTTGTCTGCCGTAAAGTATTGCTCAAAGAATACTTGTTTGAAATCTGCCCAGGTAAGATTCAACAAATCCACAGACAGCTTAGCTCCTTCTCACCAAATCATGGCGTCATCTCTTAACATATAGATAACACACCTAGGCCTATCTAAATCTGGCATCTGGAGGTACTCAAAGATAACCTCCATCGATTTGATCCAACTTTCTGCAACTAATGGGTTCGTTGTACCACTAAACTCCTTCGGCTTCTGCCTTCTGAACTTTTCTTGGGGATCATCATGGCTTGGTCCTCTACTGCTAGAAGATTGGCCATTACCCCTGCCGGTTTGTTCTACCAGCAATCTTAAGAGTTGAGCGATACTAGCATTACTATCAGGACTGGTTTCCTCTAAGGTATTACCTCTTCTACCTCTTCCTCTTCCTGACATCTTATAATCTATAGCCCATAATCCACCACATATAATTATCAGAACATGCTAAAGATTTAAAGACAATGCTCTGAAAAAAAATAAACTCACAGCTTTGGAGAAACGGTCGATTAAATCTGATCCAACTGACAGTGACAATGCTCTGAAAAAAATAAACTCACAGCTTTGGAGAAACGGTCGATTAAATCTGATCCAACTGACAGTGCATGTGTTTATCTCAGGAACATTTCTCTGATACCATGTTGTGACGCCCGAATCCACGGGGTCACAGATTTGGGGTGAAATAAAATGTTGAAAAAAAAAGAAGGGCTAAACGGTAATTTTTTATAAGCTGTATTTCTATAACTTAGAAAAATTTCGAATTCACAAACACAAAACTGACATACACATGTTCGGTGCCAAGTACTGAAATTTTACGGAAAACAGATTTCATACATATACTGCAATTGCGATATTACAACATCTGAAATTCTATATGAATTTATTACTGTTGCAATTGATCTAATACAGATGTCTAAGATAAAAGATAACAACATCTAGACACGAAAAACGCTGTCCATAGATAAACAATTCACCACCCAGCTGTCTCAGCTTCCTCCTTCCGCTTGTCCCTTAACTGTCTCACCTGTACCATTTTAAAAGCTAATGAGCCTAAGGGCTGAGCAAGTTAAATCTGAGTACCAACAAAGTCATTAACCAGGCAGACATCTGAACATTTACATAACTGAGTTTAAAGAAACTTCATTTAAACATAAACATTCTTTCGTAAACTTTCTTAAAATGTCTTTCATAACTTTGGATGCGGGGACAATAACCCAGATCCTTTCATTTAATTTCTTATACTTTATGATTTATGGCTTAGAAGCTCTCTTTAGGTCCGTTGTGCACTTAATCAAATGACTTCTGATATCAGTTCTAGCATATAGCTCATTGTGAAGGGGCAATCGACATCTGGAAAACTGCTCGCCCTTCCTTTATGAAAGGGCAACTGACATATGGACAGCTGCTCACCCTTCCATTATGACCGTCTGTTATCTATAAATCCTTTAAAATAAACTTTCTTTCCTTTAAACTCTTATCTTTTGAAATCTTCTTTGAAATCAGCTTCGAAAATCACCAGGGTTCACTTCTTTTAAAACTCGCTTCCCAATTTTAAAACTTGCTGAGTATCAGATTTGACTACTGGAAAGTGATCGCTGAAATGCGAACAGATTTCTCTAAAGGAAACTGTACTGGAATGCAAAACAGATTTCGATTGGGGAAAACAGATTCCTCAGGTGGAGCGTAACATTGAACAGATGTGACAACAAGGAACAATACTGTTACCATGAAACAGATCTGATTGTGGAACTGTAGTGATAGCGAGAAACAGATGTCTCAAACAGAATAGTATTTGGAAAAGAAACAGATGTCGTTGGTCAACTCAGATGTCAACGCAACTAGGTTGGTCAACTCGGATGTCAACGCAACTAGGTTGGTCAACTCAGCAGCGAAATGATTGTAAGGTGAAATCTAACCAAAATCTGATGTGTAGCGAAAACACGGATCTAAATTGAAATTTCGAATTTTAAATATGAATTTAGTCGCTAACATAGGAAACAAAGTCTGAATAAGAACTTGGTGCTGCAACATCACAAACGACATCTACGATACCAGTTCTGCCTATCAAACCAGACTTGATTTCTGATTCGACTAGCATCTTCGATTACATAGAGTCAAATTCAAATGTTACCATTCACCAGAAAGAAGAACATTCATGAACATACGTGACTCAAATCTAAACTCCTCAGTACTTTTAAACATCCTTAACTTTCTTAAAACATTCTGGAAACTTTGGAAGCAGAAAACATAATTTTGAACAAGGTCTTTCTTCTTTTACTCAAACATTCTTGAAAATACGTAAACATGAACTTAAACATAACTTTAAACATACAGGCAAGCAGATCCATAAAATGAGGAAAATCAATATATGCTTTAAATGGTGTAGCAAGGATCAACTTTTACTTGCCTTAGAACTAAGCTTTACGACGACAGTTGATTCCTGCAGAGTTCCTCCTCCTCAAGCAATCACAACGAGTTTCTTTGGAAATATTTGAGAGAACACAAAAGAGTTTTCTTTTTGCAAGTGAAATTAAACTTTTCCTTCGTAACAAGTATTTGTATGGGAGGGATTAGTGGCAAGTGAGGTGTAATCATCAAGCATGACACACCTTACCTAAAGTTTTGGATTTTAGTAAAATTTCCCTCTCAATATTTTAGTTTGAAAATCTTCCAAATACTTTTAAAAGAAACCATTTTGTTCTCCTTAAAATTATTTTCAACAGATTTCTTAAACCTGCTCGTGCGTTGCGCTTGGAGTGACATCTGTTGGAACTTGCTGCGTCGTACCTCATTCTGAAATCAGTAAAATCAACTTTCATAAAATAGCTTATGCTAACATTTAAATTGTCATTTTGACCCTTGAAATAAATAAGATTCATATATATGGTCCTATGGATTTTGGGGTGTTACACAAACGACATCGCACAGTCCACTCTCGCATCTGGACACGTCACCCGCTACTCAAATCTGAAATGCTAACAGCATCGCAACACTCAGATCCTATCAAAATCTGAAGAAACGCACTCAATCTGAATCTTCCCCCGCTAAAATAAACGTTGTCGTTCCAACTAATCCAAACTACGTAGTTTAGCTACTCGTCACAGAAAACACGCTAGCTCACCTCTGGACGTCTGCGATACCAGATCTCATCACAACAACTGATGCGTGATCACCAACACTCACATCTGATCAGTTCCCACGGAGAATCTCCAACTCTCAAGATCTGTTCCAAGGACTTATACGGACCCGATAGCTTCACCAAACATACTAGCTCAAAGCTAACTCATCCCAGATATGTTCAAGCCAAATCTGATCTATGCTAAACCTGATTAATTAACTCAATTAATCTTAGTAAACTTTTGGGTCTCACACCTCTCGCTACAGCAGATCTGACTCTCACCCAAAACGACATCGTATTATCCATACTCATCAAATGCCAAATCTGATATGTACCAAACGGCGTCACATCTCATATACTCAATTTGCATATACCCGGGTAATCCAAAACGGCATCATATCGCTTCCCGCTCACGCCAACTCATTCAATATGGGAGGAACAGATGTGGAAACTCAGATCTCACCCAAATCTGAAATCAATAGAAAAACTAATTCCCTCAAATATGAAAGCCCGATGGTTAATGTTTCCCATTAGCTAATCCTCGCCCAGATCTGATTAGCTAATAATTTACCGATTTAACAATTTCTAGTCATAACATTCTCCCCCACTAAAAATGGATTTCTTCCTCGAAATTAACTCACGGCAACAGATCATATCCAAGTAAAACACCAGAAATCACCAAAACTAACACTAACAATCTGCTCAGCACAACTCAATGCTTAACAGAACCACAAATCATGAGCACAAATCAACTTAAAACACGAGATTAACAAGCCAGAACTTACCTGGAAATCTACTGTCAATGCTCAAACAGATGAGGACACTCGTGTCTCATCTTCTCTTCAACTTTCCAGGTAGCTTCTTCTCTACCGTGTTTGCTCCATTGAACCATCACCAACGGAATAATCTTATTTTTCAGCTGCTTCTCCTTCCTATCCAGAATCTGCACTGGATATTCAACATAGCTTAGGGTAGAATCAAGCTCCACTTCATCAGTTCTCAACACATGGGATGGATAAGGCTCATATTTACTCAACATGGATACATGAAACACGTCATGTATTGTTGCTAACTCATCAGACAATCACAGTCTGTAAGCCAAAGACCCAATCCTCTCTACAATCTCAAAGGGACCAACGAATCTAGGAGCCAACTTGTCAGCCCTCGTGCTCTAAACAGAGTAAAATCATACAAACACAAGCGGAAGCTATCAAAAAGCGGGTAAAATTTTCGCTTTTGGCCTGACGGTTTAAAACAATGTAATTTAAAATAAAGCGATACTCAAAATATATCCCAGTTTATAAAAACAACCAACAGTATAGCATATAACAACCAAAACATGTATCAGACTCCAACTACTGGATACAATAACGAAGCACAGGGCATCCCCCTGGCTAACTGATACATATATATATAAATATGCTATACGCAACTGGGGCACGCTAACCACCTCCTGGGGCACCACCAGCTGGGTTATAACCACGACCAGCTGTAAAACCTGGGTTCCCTGAAAACAACACAAACAAGGAACAAACCAAGCCCCAGAGGGACATGGGGTCAAACCCTAGTACGGAGAGCAACAGATATAGCTAAAATAATGCATAAGATAAAATGCAGATGCTATGCATGAGACACTGGATCACAACAGAAGGCTCGACCAACAAGGGAGCTAAGGAACTCAAGCACAGCTCCAAGAATCTGCAACAACAGTGGCCACGGGGTGTGTTCACAGTGTGGTAATGAGCCACTCGCCGTGACACTACACCCGAATACCAGATGCATCAAACAACTCAACCTGCCGTTGCCTCGCCCATGAAATGTGGTAGTTAATCACTCGGCGCATGGTGGCTAACGATCCCAGCAGGGAGATGAGAGTGCGGTATTGCCGCTTGCCCTCGCATCCTGGTAAGAATCAACAACAGCAATACAAGATAAATGGCTGCAACTGAAATATGAATGCAATATGGGAAATGCATGTATGCATAAACATAGCAGCTAAAATCAACAGCAATCACATATACACACAGCAACATCCATATCAATGCACAAGAAGCCATCTAGCATGCAATCTCACGCCAATTCCCAGCTACTTCAAGCTCAGATCCGTACCTTATACTTTTGTGCAACAATTACTACAAAACAGGCCCGAGAGATCTGGATAGCAACCTGCTAAATACACAACATACAGATCTCAAAAGCTGCACAGAAACTCACAGCCAATTACAGAAGCTCACGGCTGGGAGCCACGCTCAACCAACGCAATTACTACCAAAACAACTTACTGGAAGCTTAAACCAAGGCTCATCACAAGATCTCATCACAAGGGAACGAAGTTCTACCTGCACTACAAAACGCACAATCGGGCAGCAACTTCGCGTTCCTCAACTAGACAACCACAGCCTCCAAAAGTGTTATGGAATGATAGAGCTTCACAAGAGGAGTCCAACGCTACCTCGAACGTACCAAACAACGACCGGAAATGATGGGAATTGCCGGAGAAAAGCTACGGTGAACAGTAACCTAGGGTTCGAAGCGAAGAACACAATCGGGGAAAATATTTCGCTAAGTATGGAATCTGGTGCTCAAAATCGAAGACCAAGTCTTCCTTAAATACATCTCGCAAAAGCTGGTTAAATCATCCACCGACAAAACCAGCAGGCACCAACAAACAAATACAACCAGCAGATGCAAAGAAACCAGCTGCTGAATTCTCAAACAACGCAAATCAAAACGATGTCGCGGCGACTTAACAAAACGACGTCGCGCCGCATAATTCATAAAATCTGCCACCAGCTGGTCGCCTAAAACCATCGGCTGGTTCTCAAATCCAAAAGCTGGATTGTTTAACACTCAAAAGTTGATACCAGACGTTGCATCAAAACGCTGCGTTCCAACTTAATAAAACGGCGTCGCATATCCTACGTCATCCAGTCGCTAGCTCTCGCGCAATACAAGCTGCAAGCTACAGTAACCACCACCAGCTGCAAGCTACAGTAGCTAACAAATCTCTCACAGCTGGACAACCAGTCACAACATCCAAACGACGTCGCGCCAACTTATCGAAACGCTGTCGTGTTGCCCTTAACGAACAAAAATAATGCAGCGGCTGGATACAACACGCTACCAGCTCTCACTTAACACAACACACCCAGATTTCACTAAAACGACGGAGTTTTGGAATCTCACGTTGCCAAATAAACGCTACGACTGGTTTTCACTAAACAGGCTCTTAGCACAAAACCAGCTTTCACCACAAAAACCAAAATACGAAGACTTCCAGAATTGTTCCAAATGCTATTTCAGACCCAAAAATTCCAACCAAACTTACAAACAGAGATCTAAACCACCAGAAATCTCTAAAAACCGATACATGCCAACAATTAAATCTTGATTACAAATCCAAGTCTCACACAACTTACCCTTAAATCTGAATCTCATCACTCTTGAAAGGATAAACTTTGAAAAATACTCGATCGCCAATCTCAAACTCCAAAGGTCTGCGTCTCCTGTTAGCATAGCTGGCATGTCGATCTTGTGTAGCTTTCATTCTACTCCGAATAAATTCAATTTGGTCTTTCATATGCTGCACAAATTCGGGAGTAGATAGCTTTTTCTCACCAATCTCTTCCCAACAGATCGGTGATCTACATTTGAGACCATACAAAGCTTCGAATGGAACAATCCCGATAGTTATTTGGTAGCTGTTGTTATAATAAAACTCGACCAAGGACAAAGAATCCTGCCAACTACCACTGAAATCCATCACAACCGCTCGCAGCATGTCTTCTAAAATCTAAATGGTCCTCTCAGATTGGCCATCAATTTGAGGGTGATAAGCGGTACTCATATCCAATATTGAACCCATTGCTGCTTGCAAGCTCTTCCAAAATCGGGAAGTAAATCGTGATCTCTGTCAGACACTATCGAAATCGGCACTCCATGCAATCTAACCACATGGTCGATATACAACTTCGCCATCTTCTTCATTGAACACCTCACATCATAGGGAATGAAATGGGCTGACTTCGAAAGTTTGTCAACAACAACCCAAATCTCATCACATCCCCTATTCGATCGAAGGTAAATGCGTCACAAAATCCATGGCGATGATCTCCTAATTCCATTGAGGCACTTCTAGACTCTATAGCATTCCATCAGGTCCCATTCTCTCGGCCTTGACCTGCTGACAGTTCAAACATCGTGCTACAAATCCTGAGATGTCATTCATCATACCTTTCCACCAGTAGTGAGACTTCAAGGCATGATACATCTTCTTCTCGCCCAGATGCACACTGTACCGACAACAATGGGCCTCATTCAAGATAGTCTCTTTTAGATCGATCAGGTTCGGAACCACCAGTCTACTACGAAACCTCAAGCATCCATCAGAAGCAACAGCAAAATCTTCCGACTGACCATTCTGGGCTTTAATCTTCACTTCATGAATATACGGATCAGTCCTATGCGCTGCTCTAATGTCTGCAATAATATGTGGTTCAACCTGAATAGAAGAAACTTCAAAATACTGATCCTCTGGCAGAAAACGCCATCCAAAAGTCCCTAAATCCTCATGGACTTTGGATATACTCAACATCGTCAACATCGCAGGTTGAGTTTTCCTACTCAAAGCATCGGCCACTAAGTTCATCCGCCCAAGCTGATACTGAATCTCATAGTAAAAATCCTTGATCAACTCCATCCAACGACATTGCCTCATATTCAGATCCGACTGAGTGAATATATACTTCAAACTCTTATGGGCCGTGTAAACTACAAATTGCTCACCATACAAATAGTGACGCCAAATTTTCAATGCAAACACAATCGCAGCCAACTCTAGATCATGAACGGGATATCTCGTCTCATGGGGCTTCAACTGTCGAGATGCATAGGCTATCACTCTCCCATTCTGCATCAGTACACAACCCAGACCATTTAGAGAAGAATCAGAGCACACAAAAAAACCTCCAGTACCCGAAGTAAAAGCCAACACAGGTGCAGTAGTCAGCTTCTCCTTAAGCAACTGGAAACTCGACTCACATTCATCAGTCCGAACAAACTTCCTATTTTTCTTGGTCAACTGAGTCATCGGCCTGGATATCGAAGAGAAATTCTCAATGAAACGTCTATAATAGCCAGCCCAACCCAAGAAACTACGGATCTCAGAAACATTCCTAGGTCGCTCCCAGTTAATAACTGCTTCGACCTTACTAGGATCCACCGATATACCTTCTTCAAATATGTCATGACCCAAAAAGAATACTCTATCCAGCCAGAATTCACACTTGCTGAACTTAGCGTACAACTGTGAGTCTCTCAGTTTCTGCAACACCAGTATCAAGTGATCTTGTGCTATCTATAGCTCCTCGAGTACACTAGGATGTCATGTATAAAGACAATCACAAAATTATGTCATGACCCAAAAAGAATACTCTATCCAGCCAGAATTCACACTTGCTGAACTTAGCGTACAACTGTGAGTCTCTCAGTTTCTGCAACACCAGTATCAAGTGATCTTGTGCTATCTATAGCTCCTCGAGTACACTAGGATGTCATGTATAAAGACAATCACAAAATGATCAATATACTCACTAAAGACGCGATTCATCAAATCCATGAATACAGCAGGATCGTTCGTCAATCCAAAAGGCATCACAAGAAACTCATAATGCCCATATATCGTCCTGAAAGCCGTCTTCACCACATCAGCGTCTCTAATCCACAACTGATGATAACCAGATCGTTGATCAATCTTAGAGTACACTGCCGATCCCTGCAGCTGATCGAACAAGTCATCAATCATCGGCAAAGGATATTTGTTCTTGATCGTCTCTTTATTCAACTGCCGAAAATCAACGCACATCCTCATAGATCCATCCTTTTTCTTCAAAAAAAGAATCGGAGCTCCCCAAAGGTGACATACTCGGTCTGATGAAGCCTTTCACCAAAAGATCACGCAATTGCTCCTTAAGTTCCTTCAACTCAGCTGGCGCCAATCGATACGGAGCTCTAGAAATCGAGGCAGTACCTGGCACCAACTGTATGCTGAAGTCAATCTCTCGTCTCGAGGGAAACCTAGGAATCTCATCCGGAAACACGTCAGGGAACTCTCGAGCAATCGGCACATCACTCAACTCTATCCGAAATTCTCTGGAGACATCAAGGTCATAGATCATAAACCTAGATTTCTCTAGCGACAACAGACTGAACATCTTCATGGCAGAATTCTTCGATATCGAATCAGCACCGTAGAAATCCCACTTCTCTCCAAATGGAGGTCTAAACCTTACTACACCATGAAAACAATCTACAGTCGCTCTATAAGTCAACAACACACACCATCCCCAAGATGCAATCAAAATCTCGAATCTCCAAGGTAATCAAGTTAGTCACCAACACGTTCTCATCAAATCTAATCACACAATCCACAACCACTTCACGGGACATCAACCACACACCAGCAGGAGTAGATACAGACACAACAACACACAGTGGGGTAACACTCAACCCACACTCATGCACAAACAAACCAGATATGAAGGAGTATGATGCTCCTATATCAAACAAAACTCGTGCAGGAAAATCAAAGATAGCACAAATACCTGCAATAACTCCTTCAGGCGTATCAGCAGCTTGCTCCCTCATCAAGGCATTCACCTGAGCTTGCTGCGGCCAGGAAACTGAGGTCTAGAAGATCCTGCAAACCTAGACAGCTCGCGCGGTTGGAATCCAGATCATTGGGACTGAGCAAAATGTTGTGGTCTCTGCGAAGAACCACCAGCAGAACCTTGTTGCGACTAACTCACGGCATGTCCACTCATCAACGGACACACTCTAGCAAAATGTCTCGGTTGGCCACACCGATGGAAAAGACCCCGAACTCCATGGAACTACGAAGTCATATGATGACCTCCGCACTGGCCACAAGACACACTACCTGATCCACTGCCACTAGAGCTGACAGAACCAGAGGAACTTGAATTCGATTGCTTCTTGAACTTCTTTCCTTGAGGCTTGAACCTCTGGTGATTAGACTGTTGCAAAGTCTGAGGAGGCTGAAACGACGACATCACTTCAGAAACAGGCTGAAAGGTGCGTCCAATAGTCGGCTCAACCTGATTCTGTGCTTACAACAAAATTTCCTCAATATCCACTGCCCTATCCACGGCCTCAGCATACGTCGCAGGGGAACTAGCCAACACCATGCGAAACAACTCAGGCCTCAAACCTCTCAGAAACTTGTTCCTCTTCGTCCTCTCCTGGTTCGCAACATGGGGAACATACGACAGAAGCGACGAAAACTTCCTGGAATACTCGGACACCTTCAAGTTCCCTTGTTCCAGATTGTCAAACTCTCACTCGCGGTTATTGTAGTAGGACTCAGGGGTATACTCCTGTCGAAACGCTGCACAGAAGCTCTCCCAAGAAATAAAAGTCCCACTCTCTCTCATAACTCGGGAAGTACCCTTCCACCATTGTTGAGCATTCTCCCTCAACTGAAAAACCGTTAGCCTCAGTCTTCTCTCCTGAGAGTACTCCACCGCATCAAATAACTCTTCCATATGCTCTAGCCAGCCTTCAGCCATCAGACCACCCTCGGAGCCGGTGAATGTTGGGGGATTCATCCTCTGAAACCTAGTCAAGACTAGCTCCATCTCACCAATCTGTCTAGTCACGTAATCTACCTCTGTCTGTATAGTACGACGACGCAAAGGTATGCTTTGCTGTTCAACATCCTCATCACTCCCAGGATCCCTAGACTCCTCACCAGCCTGCCTAGTGATTCTACTCCTACCTCTCCTCGGCGGCATCTAACAAAACTCAGAGCTAAGTCAAGAAACAAATAATCACAGAGTTAGTCAAAAATGAAAGCTCAAAATCTGTGCCTAGACTCGAGTGTGACGAGAAAGAAATCGAGCTTATCCCAGTTTAAGCTCTGATACCAAAATCTCATATTTATGCGGAAGCATTAAAAATTGGGCTTAAAAATTTTTCGAATTTGGGCCAGATACAATATCATTTCAAAATAGGTTCATACTCAAAGTAAGGATTTAAATTCAAAATCCAAACAACCCATAACAACAACAGGTAACAAATCCAAGTAGTAAATCAACTACAGATCCCCAAATAAAAATAGGCACAGGACATCCCCTGTCTCAATATCAATACATAAAATATAACTGGGACTCAATCAAAATGGGGATCGACCAGCTGAAGCTCCACTCTGCCCATCTTGGTTACCTGAAGAACCTACAATGGCAAACACAGACCACCGCAGCCCAAAAACAGGGAAAAGAAACGAGGTCAAACCTCAGTACGAAGAGCACTCATAAAACATCAATATATAAAAAATACAATATTCACATAATGATATGTGTGAGGCTATCAAGGAAATTGGTCATCAAGGCCAAAAACTCAGCTGGAAAATCTCAAGTGAGCCTCTGCACCATGCACATTAAATCAGTCGGTGGAAATCATCGATCCGTGATCTTCAGGTCCGTCGACCATCACAGCTCAGTGGTCTTCAGGCGCAATGACTTAGCTGGCCACCACCCCGATGATAACATTGGACCTTTCAGGTGCGACAACTCAGCCGGTCGATCACAATGCTAGCTCGACTCAGGTCATCAATCGAATATCAGGCTCAAGATGTATGCATGAATGCCAGGAATATAAATTCAACAGCATACATAAATCATATCGTAAACAGAACAGATAATCAATGAAGCACAGTCTGCCAAATCTGTTCACGTAAACATCCAAATCACAGCATTCAGATCATGCTGGAATATTCACATGCTTATGTCCAAAGCTGTTTAAATAATCTCAATTCGTACCTTTCAAATCTCAGTAGCTAATACCTCAACAGATCTTACAAATTCAAGGCACCAGCAACCAGCTCAGGTCTGCTGCCTTAAAATCTCATAGCGAAACTTAACAGAAGTTGCCTAGAAGCTCAAATCTGTACAAGGTATCTAGCAATCAGCCCTTATCTAAGCTCAATAAGCCTACTGTCTATGGTCAAGAAACCCAGACCAACCACAACAACTCAACGCTGGCTCGAATAGTTCTAACGAAGCTTAGAAAGAGAGAAATCACTTACTCGAAAGCTCAAATCTGAACGAAGGAACTATCGGCCTCAATTTGCGAAAATGTCGAACTCTGCAACAACTTCACAACCTCTCTACGCATCGATCTAAATCTCCAAACTAGTATCAAGTGAAAGCTCTAAGAGATTCGAACCTAGCGCCACCAGCCTTGCTCCAAACGGCGACGTAAATCGACGGCAATCTCAAGAAATAGGGTTCGAATGAATAGTACTAGTCGTGGGTTCTCGAAGAAGAAGATAAGAAAATATCGGGTTCGAATATGGCTAAGTGTTGATCGACACTTATATTTAAATCCTCGTGTCAAAGCTACAGTGAAAGTCAATCACCTACATATTCAGATCTCAACGCTCACTCAAATCTGGTTCCGTTATCTCAGATCTGTCTTCGCTAAAGGATGAGACCTGGTGGTCTGTTGCAGAGTTTAGAAGTGCCCCAATGGAATTGGGAGCACATTGCTATGGATTTCGTGACGCATCTGCCTCGTTCCAACTGAGGATGCGATGCTATTTGGGTGGTTATAGACCGTTTGTCGAAGTCTGCATATTTTATTCCCTATGAGATGACTTTCTCGTTGAAGAAGATGGCGAAGCTGTACGTTGATTTTGTTGTTAGACTGCATGGCGTGCCCGTTTCGATCGTTTCTGACCGAGATCCGAGGTTTATTTCTAGGTTTTGGAAGAGTTTGCAAACAGCTTTGGGTACCAGATTGGCTATGAGCACCGCGTATCACCCCCAGATAGATGGCCAATCTGAGCGCACTATCCAGACGTTGGAGGATATGTTGCGAGCTGTTGTGTTGGATTTCGGAGGTAGCTGGCAAGATGCGTTGTCTTTGGTTGAGTTTTCGTACAATAACAGCTATCAAGTGACGATTGGCATGGCACCTTTTGAGGATTTGTACGGCAGAAAGTGCAGATCGCCAGTGTGTTGGGAAGAAGTGGGGGAGAAGCAGCTATCTACCCCAGATTTTGTGCTGCAAATGAAAGATCACGTGGATCTTATTAGACAACGGATGAAAGCTGCCCAGGATCGCCAACTCTTGTAGTTTCAGGTTGGTGATCGTGTATTCCTTTAAAGTTTCTCCGTTTCATAGTGTAGATGCGCTTTGGACGCAAGGGAAAGTTAGCCCCTCGTTTACGTCGGACCTTATGAGATTGTTGAGAGGATTGGCCCTTTAGCGTATCGGCTGTTGTTGCCGCCAGAGTTATCTTCTCTACATGACGTCTTCCATGTTTCCATGTTGAGGAAGTATGAGCCAGATCCGTCTCATGTGCTTAGGATTGACGAAGTGGAGATAGATCAGACGTTGAGTTATCAAGAATATCCCTTGCATATCCTTGGCAGAAAAGAGAAACAGCTGAGAAATAAGACCATTCCTTTGGTAATGGTGCAGTGGAGCAAACATGGAAGGGAAGAAGCTACTTGGGAGCTGGAAGAAAAGATGCTGCGCGAGTGGCCGCATCTGTTTGAGTAGCTGTTGAGCTAAATTTCCAGTAGTTTGTAGCTTTTTGTATTTCTTCCCTAGTTGTTGTTAATTGTTTGCTCAGTTATCTTGAACTCTTGGTGTGTGTTAGGCAGAGTTCTGTTGTGTATCTTGCTGTTTAGTTGTATTTCCATATTGTTGTTTGATTTCGAGGACGAAATCCTTTTTAGTGGGGGAGAAATGTGAGACCTGAATTTGATTTAAGAATAATTGTTGGATTAATCGTATTTTTGAGTAGAGATCTGGTTTCATGGTGAGAGCTGGTCGATTTGGTGAAATCCAGTCGTAACGTGTTTTGGTACGGGAGATTCCTAAACGCCGTCGTTTTAGTGAAATCTGGATGCGTTGTGTTAAGTGAAAGCCGGTAGCGTGTTTGTATCCAGCTGCTGGTTTATTTTGTTTGTTGAGGGCAAACGACAGCGTTTCGATAAGTTAGCGCGACGTCGTTTGGATCGACTGGTATCAGCTGTGAGGATTTGTTCGCGTGTGTGTCGACTGGTTGTCCAGCTGAGAGTAGATGTCAACGATGGTCAACTCTACTGTAGCTTGCGTCTGGTTTCCTGTAGCTTGCGGCTGGTATTGTGCGAGGGTTATCGATCGGATTTGATGACGTCAGTTATGCGACTCCGTTTTATTAAGTTGAAATGCTCCGTTTTGGTTATTGCGTGAGGAAATCAGCCGATGGTTTTAGGCGACCAGCTGGTGGCAGATTTGATGACATAAGCGGTGCGACGTCGTTTTGTTAAGTCGCTGCGACACCGTTTTGATTAGAGTTGTTTGAGAATTCAGCAGTTGGTTTCTTTGCATCTGCTGGTTGTATTTTGTAGCGTGCGTCGACTGGTTTTGTCGGCGGATGATTTTAACCAGCTTTACGCGTGTATTTAAGGAAGACTTGGTCTTCGATTTCAAGCACCAGATCCCATTCTTAGCGAAATATTATCTTGGTTGTCGACCTCTGTTCTTCGAACCCTAGTACTGTTCACTGCGCGAAGTTGCTGTCTTCGGCCGTGTGTTGTGTCGTTGAGGTAGAACTTTGAATTGTTATTGAGATCTTAGTCTTAGCCTTTGTTTAAGCTTCCTGTTAGTGGTATTGTTGGAATCAGTTGCTGGTTTGAGTTGTAACTCCCATCCGTGGGTTTTGTGCTTGTGACCCGTGAGATTTATGCTTGTACGTTGTGTGTTCAGCAGGTTCCTAACCAGATCTCTCGGGATCCTTGTTGTGGTAGTTATTGCACAGAATTGAGGTACGGATCTTGAGCTTGTAATTCAACGTGGAACTTGGCTTGGATAAATTGCGAGATGGCTGTGTTTGGATTTCCGTGCGGTGTTGTTGCTCTGTGTGAGAGCTGTGTATGCTTACAATGTGTACTTGTTGTGTTGCATATGGTTATATGTTTGTTGTTCCAGCATGTTGCATACACGCATTCCATCCAGCTATTGCAGCATTTTTTCGTTGTTGTTTCTCTATTTTCTTACCAGGATGCGAGGGCGAGCGGTGATTCCGCACTCTTATTTTCCCCTATGCGCCGAGTGGCTAGCTATCACAGTTCATAGGTTGGGTTGTTGATGCATCTGGTAAGGGTAGGCGAGTAGGGGTGAGTGGGTAGCACCCACATGTCCTACACTCACCGTGGCCACATATTCCGTTGCAGATTTCCGTTGAGATGTGCATTGAGTTCTTTGGCTCCCTTTCTTGGTTGTAGCCTTCGGCTGTTGTCCCTGGTTGCATGCATAGCATCTGCATTTTATTCGTGCTGTTTACTGCTGTTTTATAGTTGCTCTCCGTACTGGGTTTGACCCCATGTCCCTCTGGGGCTTGGTTGTTTTCCTTGTTGTGTTGTTTTCAGGGAACCCAGGTTTTACAGCTGGTAGTGGTTTTAACCCAGCTGGTGGTGCCCCAGTAGGTGGTTGAGTATCCCAGTTGCGTATAGAATATTAATATGTATCAGTTGAGTTAACTAGGGGATGCCTTGTGCTTCGTTGTGTATCCAGTGGTTGGAGTCTGATACTTGTTTTCGTATGCTATATTGATTGTGTTGTTTAATGGTTTTTATAAACTGGGATCTATTTTAAGTATCGCACTATTTTAAATTATATTGTTTTAAACCGTCAGGCCAAGAACGAAAATTTTTTACCCGCTTTTTAGTAGCTTCCGCATGTGTTTGTATGTTTTATCTCTGATTTGAACACGAGGCCTGACAGATAACACCTTTTTTATACTAACAATTTTATTAGTTTAATTAAGACTTTTATACGCAAATTGGTTTCATTAAACAAACCTTTCCCATATTTTCATAGAGCTAGCGTCCCCACCCCACCACCCCCTTCACAAGACACACAGAACATCACCAAAAAAAAAACCGAAGTAGGGTTCTCCCCCCCCCCCCGTTATCCGCTACCTTCACCCCAAAGAATTCCCAAATTTTCGAGCTCTTAGGCTGTGATCCAAAGGTGTTTTCCGGTGTTCCTCCATCTCTTTTGAAGCCTCGTGACATCGTGGTTATAGGTTTTTCTCATAAAGGCAATTACAACATTTTTCTTTGATGCACCTTTCAATCTATGTATGTTGCTTACATGGTTGTTGAATCCTCTCATGATCCGCTGGCTTTTAAAGGTATAATGTATTTTAATGGGATATTCATGTTGCAGGATGCCTAGGAAACCGTGGAGGTGCAATGCCTAGGGTCAATATGGGGTCTGTGCGTTGGCTTGGTCAGGTCCTGAAGTCGAGGGAAGTGGGACAGTGTGAGTGTCGAAGTGTAGAGTGTTCTAGTTTACCGCCTGTGCACAACCCGACACATTGTGGCATCGTGAATGGGGTTCTGCTTGGTCTGTTTAACTAGGGATAATTCTAGATGTATTCCATCGAGTTAGGGTCACGTGGGTTCAAATGGAGAGCAATTTGGTCAAGAACTGAATTAATTATAAATTTTACGATTAGTACGTGTCATTTCTTGCTGCTTGTGCACGAACAGTAGGGTCTTCGGAGTCGTATAGGTCGTTCTAGAGAACCTGTATGATCACGGTCGATTCCAGAAGTTGTCCCATCGATATAGGGTGATGTGGTTTAACATAGAGTGATTTGGATTACAAAAATGTTGTAAAATTTGCGGTTTGCTCGATCAAAATGCATCTTATTTGGGAGAAAATGGTAAAGTCAAG
Organism: Dorcoceras hygrometricum; assembly: GCA_001598015.1. NCBI lineage: Eukaryota > Viridiplantae > Streptophyta > Magnoliopsida > Lamiales > Gesneriaceae > Dorcoceras > Dorcoceras hygrometricum. Next base: position 249,841 of record KQ987382.1, read on the forward strand.
TATTGGGTTACTAGGGCAGCCGATTTACATGAATTGATTATTTTAAATGTTTTAAGCATATGTGATGATGTTTCAGAAAATTTTTACTAATTTTTAATATATATGAATTTTTATGAAAAATTTGAGCGAAAGAGTCGAAGCTTGAGGCACGAAAATGTTTTGAGTTTTGAGGCGATGAAAATATTTGGAATGAGGTGACATGATTGTGGTTACTCTTTGATGGATATGGGGCTGGGAGAAGTCTCATTTAGCCATATCAAATGATGAGTACGGGTTCGAGAGACGTCTCATTTACCATGCCAAACTGGGACGTAATGGACTTTGGATAAGTACACGGGTGCCTTACACTTGACTGGTATTGATTCTAGATAAGTTTTGGGATACCATAACAGCCTAGTACTATTATTTATATATATCTTGATCAAGAGACTTGAGGTTGAGGAGCCGTAGTTTAGAAACTTGGTTCGAAAGAAAATTATTTTAGGTATGTTTTTACACATTTAAGTCCATGAAACATTATTTGGTTACACTTATTTTAAATTTCATGTTCCTATATATTTAGTATTCATTAATTATAAACTTTGTACTTGTTGTGTCTTTAGGCTCACTTTGGTTGTTTGGTACAGATGAATCCGAGCTGGGGACTGAGGGACAGGATTCTTGAGCTGACTGCAGTCCAGCGTGGCATGCAACCCAACGACCTTTCATTTTTCCGCATAGTTCACTTTGATGATTTGAACAAAATTTTTACTACGAGATGAGATATTTTTAGCACTCACTTGGTTTTAAATTTTTATATAAATGCGTGTTGAAAGTTTTATGAATCATGTAGTTCGACAGTTTATGATTATAAGGATATTTCATTTTAAATCCTCTTTTTATGACGTCAGTTTGTGCATGATACCCTTTCGTGATGCAAAAAATTTTGATTTCCGATGTCGGTTCAGGCCACTATTCACACGAGCACTAATGTGGATAGTATCCCATTAAAAAATTCTAGAATTTTAATTTAAGAATTTAGCGAGCGTTTCACCAGAGCATTGGCCGCCATCACCAATTGTCGCAAGCGTTTGTAGTCTGTTTCGGGGCCTGTGGTTTATTGAGGTATTTGGCCAAATTTTTCGAGGTACGGATTAAACGATTACTTACAGCTTTTATAGAGGTTGAAATATGTTTTATGTTCTTTGATGCTGATAGGATCAATATGGCTCGAAAAACAGGCCTAGGAGTTCAGAAGGAGGGGGGGTTGAATGAACTCCTTGATATTTTTAATTTTCGAAACCTTTAAAACGATTTTTACAAGCACCCGCTTAACTTAAATCCGATTTACCAGATTTAAGGTATCTCAGTCTTAAATCAGATTTCTCAACTAACAAATATTGTGCGGAAATAAGTTGATTAATCTCTGAACAGTGAAAGCTTAAATAAATGCGATAAGTAAAAGTTCAGGGTCAAGAGTTTGTTTATGGAAGTTCGGATATCAATATCCTACGTCTCTCCTTCTTCCTTTTCAGGAAGGTTCCACTAGAAAATTTGATGTTTACAGCCTCTGTAACCACCCAGTCACCGAGCCTCGCTCAAGGTGACCTCCCAGCAACACCAAATAACACGCAGACACAGCTGCTGAATACAACACTTAGTATTTTTCGAACTGCTTTAAGACAGCCAGTTCGTTACAGACTCAAGAATGAATATAACAATGGAATACAAGTCTATTGAGTGCTATAAATCTCGAAAATAATATCTGTGAAAATCAAGGATGGTGTTCTTCGAGATGAGTTACTGGAATTTTAGTAATTTCTGCAATATATGCTTTCCAGTAACTTGTGTGAGCTTTTGAAAGATAGTATCGATTGATGAAAAGCTCGAGAGTAATGGAAACGTTGAATAACAGAGTGAAGGCGAGACGAAGAGAGAGAGCTTCTTCAATTCAAATTCCAGCTATTTATACCCTTCGTACACAACGGTCATTAAATCTTGCGAAGGAAACAGAATCCCTTTTTGAATATGTGTCCATCGCATATTCTGCTCCACTAGAGGTAAATTGAGCTTCGTCAGAGCCAAAATGTCGTTTATCCATATTTGTGTAAACACCGTATAACGTCATATGTATACTACGTGCTATTTACCCAAAATAGCACTGACATTGTTTCCTTAATTCCAGGCAATTGTACGATTCAATCTTCACCATTGATTCTTTCCAATTTAAACATTGATAGCGCTTGAATCGATTCGTCGTTTGCGCCTGAAATTTTTCCCTTTAAAACTGTTATTTATTTCTTGAAGAGGACGATTATTTCATCGCTGAATTGCTGTCACAGCTGAATATATCAAAAGCTCAATGTTGTAACAGCTGAAATATGCCAACAGCTGAATGTTGTAACAGCTGAAATACTAGCTTCGTTACTCATGTACTCCATAGCCTGAATAGTTCCTAAATAGTCACAGCTGAGTCAAAAGCAACTGTATCCAACGTCTGAAAAACTTACTACTTATGTAGATACCCAACTGCAGAATACTTTGTAACATCTGATTGTAACGACAGAAAGCTTCAACATCTGAGATATCCAATCGCTGATTGCTAACCAACAGCTGAAATACTTCAACAACTGAAACTCTTGCCCCATTACTCATATATTCTGACATCTGAATAAATCATAACTGATATCAAAACTGTACTCAACATCTGAAATGATAACCCGAATATCAAGATCTGATGGCTACCAACTGAAAAACTCAATCCGATTATCTGACTTCTTCTACTCAAAAACTAACATCTGAATAGCAGTTCGATAGCTGAGTACTTGCATCTGAACATGCGAAGCTTTAATTGCAACGGCTGATTGACCAGAAGTAATTTTGAATTCAGCACTTGTCTTATTTTTGTTATCACCAAAACTAATAAATTTTATCTTAACAATTTCCCCCTTTTTGGTGATGACAAAACTTAGCAGCCTTTAGACTTAAGAGGATAGGAAAAAATAAATTGCGCAAAGTCTGCTGAAATTTTATAAATTTCATTGCTGAATAATGTACATAAGATTTGTACAAGAAACTGAAACAAACAATCCTAAAAATCTCTTTCTCCATATAACAAATATGGAGCAGATATCTTGGATGGTAGATATGGTCCATACGTTATACCACGAATGGGAAATTCACCACCACTAGATCGTCTCCTCTTTGAAGATCCACTCCTGTCGCCTCTACTCCGACTTTCTCCATATAACCAATATGGAGCAGATCTCTTGGATGGTAGATATGGTCCATACGTTATCTTCCACCACTTGGTCTATTTTGATCATCAGGAGGTGGTTGAGGGCGACTGCTACCACCTTCCCCCTTTTTGGCATCACCACGTCTGATGTAATCGACAAGAAAGCCAAGCTGGGTAGAGAGGTTGAGATGGTTGTCCTCTGCTTTCGCACGGAAATCAAGCAATTCGCTCCTAATGGTAGCAATCTGCCCATCTAAGTCTGTTACTTTAGCTTTGAGCTCTTTAACCTCCTTCCGAACATCAACAGTATCGAAAGTAGCAGCAGCCACCTGAGTGATAATCCTCTGTTGAGATTTAACAACATCCAGCGACAGGGCAGTCTTATGATCATGCATATCTTTGTGAATATTTGTAAGCAACCCCCTGTACGCCCTATCATGTTCATCAAAACGTGCATTAACCTGCTTCTCAAGGTCTCTAATGTGCAAAAGAATAATGTCCTTGAGTTTATCAGCATCGTCTCTTCGCCTGATTTGTTCAAACTGAACTTGATCAATAGAAGCGCGCAGTCGAGCGAATGACTCTATGAAATCGGTAGCAACAGCTGGTAGAGAAGTCGAAGTAGCAGTTGTATCATTTTCATCAAAAAGAATCGAGGAATCATCTGAGGTTGATGAAGAGAAGGGACGCTGGTCTAAAGGCATCTGTACACTCTGATCCTCAAACACTGAACTGGCATCCTGCTGAACATTCTGACTAACGTCTGAAGCAATAAAATTCTGTACACTAGGAGCAACAGAAACTGAATGAGTAACTAACTGTACATATCTCAAAATTGACCTGTCTTGAGCAAGAGTGGAAACAACATTGCGTATATCAACGGTACTCAAACCATTAAATAAGATGTACCGGACAAACGCTGTACACAACTGGGACCAGCCCCAAGAGGTAACTGTCGGCCTCTGAGAACCAAGAACTGGAGCGGATTCCACAACAGCAATAGCCCTGCAAAAATTTAGAGAGCCAACCGGTAGTAGCTTTCCAGAAACAACGAATGCTGCAGCTTCATTACATACGTCAGCCCACCGCTTCTTTAGCAACTTGAAAAATTCACTAACAGGCGGGAGAGTATCTACATATGAAAGCCGAGACGGTATAGCAACTATACCGGAGGCAACTACTCTTCGTATCTTCCGCCAGTAATCAGCACAGGGTTCAATAACCCAAGTTCCATTAATATGAAGCATTGTCCTAATCCAGCAGGTAGATTTTATGTTGGTGTTGGATCGGGCAATGACTGCTCCACGATCACGAATCGGACCCTCAAAAGCGGTAGAGCAGCACCGCTTTTCCCATCTAAGATGGTGTGCCTGTGACATCACCTTCAGTTCATCTATCACAAATAAATGAAGGTTGGATAACATATCCAGAACCTTCATATCAACGGCAAAAGTGGCAACACCGGGAACAAAATTAGAGAGACGAATTTCAAAAAACTTTCGAAGGAGCAATTCTCTGTACTTGTCAATATATACACCTTCCGCTGAAGGGCTATTCGGGTAGAGTCTGTTTCTGCCCAAGATAACACTTGTCCCTCCTTCTCATATATATCTTGTATCTTCTAATTGGCTAAATTCTTAAGGCTGAAAGAATTAAAGAATCGATCTACTTCGTCTATCACTTGTTCCCTCAACTGTACAAGCAGTTCAATATCTGCAACGATCAACAAAAATTGTTCTTTGACTGGGTTTCCCTTAACCGGGTCTCTTTCTTGAAGGGGTCGCCTTCCCCTTATCAGCAGGATTAATCTTAGGAATACTGGCCTTGTACCAGTCTCCTTCATCGACACCTGGAATTGAGATGCTTTTGCCAAACAAAATCGGCTTAATCTCGCCAAAAGTTGAAGGTAGAGAGAGATCATCAGAAATGGTAGACAGAATTGCTTCTAGAGTCATCGACTCATCCTCCGATATATTCTTATCAGCAGTGGAAGCAGCAATTTCTGTTTCTGTCCCATGAAAAAAACTTTGTTTTCTCGGAAGGTGTCTCCACAAGATAAACATCTGAACCAGTTTCTGTCTGAACACCGACATCTGTCGCAGTTGTTAGAGTAGATGCCCAACTAGCCAACTTGTGGCGTGTGGGTTTTATAGACTCTTGTACAAACAATCTTTATATATGATATTCGCATTCTTTCATATGGCATTCTTTACTTTCATTATGTGTGTAATGATTTACAATTGCGTTGAGTAAAGACCTAGAATGCACTAAAGCGTATGTTAGATGTGATAGTGGGTATGACGTTGGGCAAGTCCGGAATTGTGATTCCGGAGCCACAATGGTTGTGGGACCACGGCTAGCTGTATCCCTGAACCATTGAGGGTCACACAAGTACTAGATTCGAGATTCCCGCACGGATATTCAGCTCAATGTGTTGAGCACGAGAAGAGGATTTCGGGAAGTGCGACTTCCTAAAAGTCAACAGGGGTCAAACCGGGGTTTCCCGCTGTTGAGGCGAAAAACGGTCTTTTTGCACTGGGGTTCTGAAAAATAGTTTTTCAGATCATATTATTCAGTTTTGGAAACTGAGTCGATTGGTCCGATCTGATCGGCGATCGGAGTTACGGTGAAGTCTCGGTGTTGGAGATGAACTGAATGTTCATCGTTGGACCCGGGCCCGTTGGGCCGGTTTAAGTACAACACTTAAGTCTATTTAATTAGACTTAAGCAAGACTTAACTAATACAACATACAACTCACAATTGACCTAACCCTAGCACTAAGATAGCCGCCCCTCCTCTCCTCTCCAAGCGCCGCCGCCGCCACCCGCCGTGCGCCGCCGCCCGTTGTCGCCGGAAATTCGTTTCCGGCCAACTCGACGAGGAGAATCCGTTTGTGCTGATCTCGTCAGCGCTTCTAGTGCAGCCTGACGAAGGAGTCTCGGTTTTGGCCGTGGACCAGATTGGCGATAATCTACCGCAATCTACCAAGAAGAGCCGGATTCTTGTAATACCGGTTGGAGCCAGGCACAAGTGCCAGCAAGGTAATCCGTTTTGAACGTCCTATGTATGACGATATTCGTATTGTATGATTTTTCGTATTGATCGTCTCCCGGCTTTTTTCTAATGTTCTTCCGCTGCCTCGCCGGGGGACGGATCCGGATCACCTACAGTGGTATCAGAGCCAGGTTTCTCGGATCTGATCAATACGATTATGCCTTATTGTATCTAACGTCTTAAAATTTCAGATCGGAAAAACGAAAATCGGGAAACGACCTTCGGGCCGCCGCCGTGTGCGGCGGCGCCCCCTCAACCATGCGCACATGAGCGCGCATTTCATCGCGCAGGCCGCACATCTCGTCGCGGCCGATGCACGCTGGTGGCCGCACCGCTGGATGCTCCAGGCGCAAATCGTTGCGCCGCTGGTCGAGACGTGCACGCACATGAGCGCGCGTTTCATCGCGCAGGCTGCTGCATGTCGCGGCCGGACATCGTCGCGCGCGCTGGTCGCGCGTCTTGCGCGATGGCTTGCCGCTCGACGTTGCACGAGGTGGTGGAGGATGGGCAGCGCTATCCGAGATGGCGAGACGATGGGCGGCCGGTGCACGCTGCTGGAGTGCGACGCTTGCGGCGGCTGGTCGAGCGCGATGCGCGTTGGCCGCGCGACGTTGCGCGCGGCGTCGTGCGCCACCGTGCGAAAATTTTTCGTTGGCGGCGGCCGCCGGCCAGCCGCCGCTCCGGCGAGTCTCCTGCGATGTCGTGACGGCTGGTCTGAATTCTTCTAGGGTTTGATTCGGGCCTGTCCCGGGCAGCCCGTGAAGTTTCGGGCCGGTACGCGATGCCGGGCCCGATTTTGATCGATTTTGAAATTTTACGTTTTTGGGCCTGGAATTGTTTTAAGTCCAATATTGATACAATTAAAATTAGTAAAATGTGATTTTAATTATGAAATATGATTTTGTAATAAGATATGATTTTGTTGATTAAAATTGTTTTTATCGGCAAAATGCGATTTTATTATAAAATACGATTTCGTAATTAGAATATGGTTTTACGATAAATAATTAGATTATTTAAATTATGCATGTTAATTAGATTAATTGCATGATTAGGGTGATCGAGAGCCGTGCCCAATGTGTTAGGTGTATGCAATAGGTTTTTGATTTCGGTTTTAAATATTTGATTATCATTTAAAGTGGGTCTGTTTGTGGCCCGTTCCCACCCCTTGATAAATGTATCCCTTATCTGTCATAGTAGATTTAAATGTAAATTACTAGATTTAGTGGGAGAACATCCGAAGACGGTGGAGATGACGATCAAGATATTGAAGACCGAAGATCTGTAAAACCGGAAAGCTTTGTAATAGGATTGCATTGCATATTGCATTACCCCTAGGATTGGACCCAGGTCCGTGGCTGGCAACCACGGACCGCATAGCTCTCGCGATCGATCATCCCAATGTTACTTTATATATGTTGATATATAGTGTAATTGAATCCGCATGTTTGCATGTTTTAAATTAGATTTAAATATGCATGAGACCAAAATTTTTCAAAAATAAAATCCCTCGTTTTAAATTTGATTTAAAACTCATATCAAGATAAATGTTTATTCGATAAACAAAAGGGTTATTTAAAATTGTTTAAATTAACCCTACCTTCCATCAACAATGGGTGTACGTCGATGCTACCCGTATACATGGCCCGACTCATATTATTGAGGGGGTCATGTATGCCGGAAAGCTGTCCACGTCATTGACAAACTGTTGTGAGTCGGTTGGAACTCCCTTTAACGTTGGCTCATATTATTGGGGACGTTAAGGGGACCGTCCTTCACGACTCAACATTGATGGGTCAATCTTGACACGTGATAGTAAACGGCATCATATTATTGGGCCCTTACTGGACGTGAGGTGAATACATGGAGGTTGCACCGGTTGCAATCGGAAACTACCTTTTGGGGGTCATGAATGGCTGATATTATTCGGGTCCATGATCGCTTGATTGGGCACCGTGTACCCACTAAAGAAACCTGTTTTCTCCATTTCATTAGAGGGTTCCTCCAAAAGAAACCCCTGCCTGTATCAGCCCTGAGGAGCTGATTACGCTTAACCAATGGCGTGACGACGAGGTTAAAGCTCGATGCTATGTGATGGCATCGATGTCCAATGAAATGCAACGGAGCTTTGAGAAGACAAAGTATGCCTCTGCCATACTTTTTCATCTCAAGTAACTGTACTGGGAGAACTCTCGACATGAGAGGTTCACGGCTGTCAAGGAGCTGATGACGAGCCGCATGCGCGATGGGACTTCGGTCCGCGAGCATGGGGTTCGTATGATTGGGCTCGTTGAAAAGCTGTTGGGCCTTGATATCGTACTTCCACATGAGCTGTCTGTGGATGTACTTCTCCTCTCACTGCCTGCTGCATTTGACCCCTTTGTGGTCAACTTCAACATGAACAAGCTGGAAGCCACTCTTGAAGAGGTGGTGAACATGCTTGTAGTGTTCGAGGGGACTATAAAGAAGGACAAACCCATCCTCCTTCTGGGTTCTTCTTCCTCTACGAAGAAAGGGCCTAGACGCAAGAGCAAGAAGCGTTCTGCTCCTGCGAAAGAGGAGAAGTCTGCCAAGAAGCCGAAGGCAAGGACTTCTAAGCCTAACAAGAGCGAGGACGTTTGCCACCACTACCACAAGGCTGGGCATTGGAGGAGGAACTGCAAGGAGTACCTCGAGCAGTTGCGAACTGCAAAAGGTATGTTCTATATTGAAATAAATATGTCTCTAAATTCAACTTCTTGGGTACTTGATACCGGATGTGGATCTCATATCTGCAATGATTTGCAGGTGATGACAAGAAGTCGACGTCTTAGAGAGGGTGAGACCCACTTGAGGCTAGGCAATGGAGCAAGGGTTGCTGCAGTAGCTATAGGGGATATTTGTTTATTTCTGTCTTCAAATTTTAAGTTGTTGTTACGAGAAGTTTTATTTGTTCCTGAATTAATTAAAAACATTATTTCTATTCCTATGCTTGATAGACTTGTATGATTGCTAATTCGATTTGCAATATTTACAAGAATGAATGTTTAATTGGAATTGGGGAACGCGAAAACGATCTATACACCTTAAAGTTAAAAGACGTTCCAACTCGCGATGTCGAAACACACACAACAACAATTAAACGGAAACACGATAACTTAAACCCAGCACAACTTTGGCACGCTAGGCTAGGTCACATTTCCCTAAGCAGGAGTGAACTGTTTGATCTGTCAGACATCAACTCCCTACCGACTTGTGAGTCCTGTCTGAAAGGAAAAATGACCAAGCAACCCTTCAAGGGCAAGGGTGAACGTGCCCAAGGCCTATTGGATTTGATCCATACTGATGTGTGCGGCCCATTTAGTATCGGTAAAATACGGCCACACATACTTCATCACCTTTACCGATGATTACTCTAGGTACGGGTACTTGTACTTGATGAAGTACAAGTCTGAATCCTTTGAAAGGTTCAAAGAATTCAAGGCTGAAGTAGAAAATCAGTTAGGCAAAAGTATTAAAGCACTTCGATCTGATCGAGGTGGTGAATACTTGAGTACTGAGTTTCAAGATTATCTGGATTCTCCTGACTAGATCCTTGACCCAAACATAGCTCACTCCTCCGACTCAATTGCTATACTTTACCTACATCGATACCATACTTAAGAGGTTCTCTATGGAAGAGTCCAAGAGAGGACACCTACCTATGTGCCACGGGGTCACTCTATCTAAGTCTATGTGTCCAAAGACTGATGAGGAGATAGATAATATGGCACGTGTACCATATGCCTCGGCTATAGGTAGCATTATGTATGGCATGATCTCGACTAGACCGGACATCGCGTATGCTCTGAGTGTCACGAGCCGCTACCAGGCCAACCCCGGCCAATTGCATTGGAAGGCTGTGAAGGATATTCTTAAGTACTTACGAAGGACTAAGAATATGTTCATGGTCTATGGGGGTGGTGAACTGAAACTGGAAGGCTACACCGATTCTAGCTTCCAGTTTGACGTGGATGATTCGAAATCAACCTCTGGATTTGTATTCATGCTCAATGGTGGCGCTGTCTCTTGGAAGAGTTCCAAGCAAGACACCATCGCGGATTCAACCACTGAGGCTGAGTACATTGCAGCATCAGCTGCTGCTAAAGAGGCCGTTTGGATAAGGAATTTCATCCAAGAGTTGGGCGTCATCCCTAATGGAGTTGGTCCAGTCCCGGTGTACTGCGACAACACGGGTGCCGTTGCGCAAGCAAAGGAGCCTAGGTCTCACCAAAGATCCAAACACATACTAAGCAAATACCACATAATCCGTGATATTGTGGCTAGAGGTGACATAGCAATTGAGAGAGTCGCCTCTGCAGACAACGTTGCTGATCCACTTACGAAGCCCTTGCCTGGACCGTTGTTTGAAAAACATCACGAAACAATGGGACTGCGTCTGATGAGTAGTTGGCTTTAGGGCAAGTGGGAGATTGTTAGAGTAGATGCCCAACTAGCCAACTTGTGGCGTGTGGGTTTTATAGACTCTTGTACAAACAATCTTTATATATGATATTCACATTCTTTCATATGGCATTCTTTACTTTCATTATGTGTGTAATGATTTACAATTGCGTTGAGTAAAGACCTAGAATGCACTAAAGCGTATGTTAGATGTGATAGTGGGTATGACGGCTATCATGGAACACATCTAATAGTCGCTGTGTATTCGGAACATGTTCCTAGTCGATTGGGCCGTCAAAATGAGGATAAGGTCGCCCGAGTTCGAGACTAGTATCTGCGATGCGAAGTACCATGTTTCATTGGTAGGGAACATTGTGATGTTCTGAGCATGCAGATAGATAGTGACCTGGTGATCTATCGAACTACCCTCTCTGGCCAGAGTACTAGAAGTGTTTTTGGTAAATGTGTTTACCTAGTTACACTCGCGATGTCACTATTCGATCTCCAAGATGTATGCATAGCTATCGGATCTATAGCGACTCTCGATTTACCAATGATCGTTGATCTGATCGGGATATATGGATTGAAAGGACCGTACCGTACGCTAACCACGATCGACTGGTTCTTGCAGGCACTATCAGTGATACCTAGGGGATCATGGGGCGATGTTGCTAGACGCTTTACCATGATCCGTTGGGCAAGTCCGGAATTGTGATTCCGGAGCCACAATGGTTGTGGGCCCACGGCTAGCTGTATCCCTGAACCATTGAGGGTCACACAAGTACTAGATTCGAGATTCCCGCACGGATACTCAGCTCAATGTGTTGAGCACGAGAAGAGGATTTCGGGAAGTGCGACTTCCTAAAAGTCAACAGGGGTCAAACTGGGGTTTCCCGCCGTTGAGGGGCAAAACGGTCTTTTTGCACTGGGGTTCTGAAAAATGGTTTTTCAGATCATATTATTCAGGTTTGGAAGCTGAGTCGATCGGTCCGATCTGATCGGCGATCGGAGTTACGGTGAAGTCTCGGTGTTGGAGATGAACTGAATGTTCATCGTTGGACCCGGGCCCGTTGGGCCGGTCCAAGTCCAACACTTAAGTCTATTTAATTAGACTTAAGCAAGACTTAACTAATACAACATACAACTCACAATTGACCTAACCCTAGCACTAAGATAGCCGCCCCTCCTCTCCTCTCCAAGCGCCGCCGCCGCCGCCCGCCTTGCGCCGCCGCCCGTTGTCGCCGGAAATTCGTTTCCGGCCAACTCGAAGATGAGAATCCGTTCGTGCTGATCTCGTCAGCGCTTCTAGTGCAGCCTGACGAAGGAGTCTCGGTTCTGGTCGTGGACCGGATTGGCGATAATCTACCGCAATCTACCGAGAAGAGCCGGATTCTTGTAATACCGGTTGGAGCCAGGCACAAGTGCCAGCAAGGTAATCCGTTTTGAACGCCCTATGTATGACGATATTTGTATTGTCTGATTTTTCGTATTGATCGTCTCCCGGCCTTTTTCTAATGTTCTTCCGCTGCCTCGCCGGGGGGCGGATCCGAATCACCTACAGTAGTGACCTTCTCAATTACAAACTCCTCCTCAGTATCACTTGCTGTCTCAACTGGTCTATTAACTTCTCTAGTAGTAAATTCCTAGTAAGAAAGATTAAACCAGAGCTCTGTTTCATCAGCTGTTTGAACACCATGATCCTCAACATCAGGTCCACTGCTCAATTATCTGATCAACAGGGTCAACAGGCATCTCTACCCTCTGTTCCTCAACTATATTCTCAACAGCAACCTCTGCAGCAACAGTTGGCTCTCCAACAAATTCATCATCAGAATCGAGTGCCAACCTTCTCCTCCTCTTTTGAATTTTGCGTTTTGGTGCAAGAGGGGGCACAGTAGAAATTGGTGCAAAAACTTGAACGGGTATTGCCTCAAGTACTGAATCAGTAGCAACAGCAGCAGCTTTGCCAACACGGGTCCCCTTATTCTTCACAATTGGCTCATCAACAGCCGCTGGTCTCTTCCTAGACACAGCCTTTTTGACGGGTGTTTGCTTCACCCTGGGTACATCTGCCACTTTCTCCACACCAACCTTGTCATTAACAGCTATGTATCTATGGACAGTCTTCTTGGTTAAGTTTTTATAAGAGGGGAACTCTGAGAAATCTCCCAATTCTAAGTTCGAACCCTACACTCGCTCTACTTTCCGACTGAAGGGAAGACTCTTCGACCACATCGAAAGAGAGAGACCGGCTTCTAAGACTTCCAAAGAGAGAAGGAATGGGAGTTAGGTTAGTAAAATACTAAGATAAAAACGACTCTCTCATTGAAGGAAGAAAGAGAAATCATTACTTGCTTAGGGAAAACAGGAGCCAAAACAATAACTAAAGAAATAGGAAATCGCACTTCTACGGCTGGGATAACTCAATTTACAACTTTACCTACGAGGGATGGACCACTATCAGACTGAGACAGAGAGCAAAGAGACTGGATAGCTTTCTGATGGAATGCTAAGGCCAAAGAAAGATCAAGGAAGGAATCTAAAGCTAGAACGGAAAGCATTTCCCCTTTCCCGAATAAGATAAAGGTTATGGCAATAGTAAGACAATTTCAAGCACATGAACTCGCTATACGAATGGTTCGTAACCCGCTTACACATCCCCTCGATCTCCTTACTAACTGAAGGCACTTGTCCCTTCTCCGGCTACGAATAAGTCACTTGGAAATGGTGCCTCACAAGGCTATAAGAGGTTTAGATCGCTTGTGACCTAACAACGTGAGTCACTTGAATTGCTGAGGAAGAAAGAAAAAGAAGTGAGCCGGGCCAGGGCAAAGAACAAAGAGATATGGCTCTTGAAGAGACCTGTCCGTAATCCTCGCTCTGGATTAAAGGATTCCAAGGACGTTGGGCTCTCTTCTTTTTTTTGTCCATGGTCATGGCTTAAACATAAAACGAGAGAGGCTGGGATAGGGAAGTTTCGAATGCCGACTGGAAAATAAAATTCCCTGAATCTCGTGCAAGTTAGGTTGTGGCTGCAAGCGGAACGTAGGCTCTTTAGGTATGTGTTGACCATGCACTCTCTCTTCGTGTAATGTCGTATGTATGATAGAGGTGGTGTGGTCAATGACCTCAATGCTCATGGTTATCCCCAAGGTTCAACAAATGAATGAAGCTATGATCGTACCCGGATAGAGATGATGGTCTTTCCTCTAATGTATTCAATCCGGCCATAATAGATAGGCGAAGAAGTCTGTTCTCGCCTATTGATAGATAGAAGGTTGCTTCCAAGCTCAAACCATTTGAAACTGAATTGCTACTTTTTTCTTGTTATTGATAGAGTGCTCCGCCCCTGTCAATGTAAAAGAAAGTATAGGGAGAGAACTGGAAGAGAGAAGGAAAAAGAGCAAAGGATTTACAAGTCTAATAGGAGAATAATGGATGACATGTTGACTGCCTTCGATACTCGAAAAATCACCCAAGCGTTCTAACCCCCGGGGCGGACCCCAACCGAAAGGCGCTAGACGGACTGAGATAAAGAAAGCAGCTGGCCCTATGTGTAAAACCTTGCCGCGGGAGAGTCTTTCTCCAATGAGAATAAATAAAGTTTTTGGGCAAGACAAGAAAGAAATTCGCCCTTTGACACCACTGATTGCTGGCGATGACTTGGTGAAAGGAATCCATGAGAGAAGGTTCTCGAACAGGGTTCCGACCGAATAGAGCACGGAGTCAACGAGTTCAGTCGAACAAGGTAACGAGTCTAAGGGAGGCAGGATCAAGCTTGAAAGGAATGGACGGGCGTAGGCTTTATAGTGAACGCTGCTTATAGATATGAGATCGATGTCTTAAAAGACTGTCGAGAGAAACTGTTAGACTTCTTTATTGCGTTGCAAAGAGAGATCGAAGACGAAGATTTTCTAACGCAGTGCGGGCACTGGATGGAAAATACAGATAAAGGAACAACCCACCGGAAAGGCATATCTCAAGGAGCACCAATCTCCCCCGGCAAAGATCTATCTGCACGAAGTGTTGGGTAGACGCGGCGGATCCGGATCACGCCTCCCGGCGAGGCAGCGGAAGAAAAAAATTGTCGGGAGACGATCAATACAATTCAATTACATATAACAGACTATGACATTCATAGGGTGTTCAGATGACTACCTTGCTGGCAACTCGTGCCTGGCTCCGACCAGTTTCTCAAGGAAACCGGCACTTCGCGGTAGGCGGCGGTAGATAACGTCAATCCGGTCCACGACCAGATTCGAGACTCCTTCGTCAGCCTGCACTAGAAGGCCTGACGAGATCGGCGCGGACGGATTGTCCTCGTCAAGATTGGACGGAACAATTTCCGGCAAAGAGAGGCGGCGGCGGCGGCGGCGCACGGCAGCGGCGGCGGAGGCTTTTGGAGAGGAGGGAGGGCGGCTCTTAGAGCTAGGTTTAGGCTTAGGTTGTGTAGTGTGTTATGAGTTAATAAGTCTAAGTCTACATTAAGTAGACTTGGTGATGGATTTGGATCCGGCCCAACGGGCCCGGGTCCAACGGATGAACATTCAGTTCATCTCCATCACCGAGACTTCATCGTAACTCCGATCGCCGATCGGATCGAACGGATCGACTCAGTTCCAAAACTGAATACCATAATCTGAAAAACCATTTTTCAGAACCCCAGTGAAAAATGACCGTTTTGCCCCTCAACAGCGGGAAATCACGATTTGACCCCTGTTGACTTTTAGGAAGTCGCACTCCCTAAAATCCTCTTCTCATGCTCAAAACATTGAGCTGAGTATCCGTGCGGGAATCTCGAATCCAGTACTTGTGTGACCCTCAATGGTTCAGGGATACAGCTAGCCGTGGGCCCACAACCATTGTGGCTCCGGAATCACAATTCCGGACTTGCCCAACGGATCATGGTAAGAGCGTCTAGCAACATCGCCCCATGATCCCCTAGGTATCACTGATAGTGCCTGCAAGAACCAGTTGGTCGTGGTTAGCGTACAGTACGGTCCTTTCAATCCATATATCCCGATCAGATCAACGACCATTAGTAAATCGAGAGTCGCTATAGATCCGATAGCTATGCATACATCTTGGAGATCGAATAGTGACATCGCAAGTGCAAATAGTTAAACACATTTACCTAAAACACTTCTAGTACTCTGGCCAGAGATTTATACACTATTATCCCCTCAGATAGCATAGGATATCCACGCATGTCTGCGAGCGGTGAATCCTCGACAACGATGCATCGACTCCTACATGCATCGGGGTCTCACCCAATCCCGTCTCCTGATGACCCCAAGTGAGTCGGCAAACGAGTCAAAGTGAGACGCCTATCATGTAGAGTCTCAATGACGTTTCGAGTCGTGAGGACTAATCAGTACAACCAAGACCTCGGACTTATCCACTCGACAAATGGTAACCACTTGGAAAGTCCGAACGAGGGTAGTTCGATAGATCACCAGGTCACTATCTATCTGCATGCTCATAACATCACAATGTTCCCTACCAATGAAACGTGGTACTTCGCATCGCAGATACTAGTCTCTAGCTCGGGCGGCCTTATCCTCATTTTGACGGCCCAATCGATTAGGAACATGTTCAGAATACACAGTAACTATTAGATGTGTTTCATGATAGCCGTCATACCCACTATCACATCTAACATACACTTCGGTGTATTCTAGGTCTTTACTCAACGCAATTGTTAATCATCATACAACACAATGAAAGTAAAGAATGCCATATGAATAAATGCGAATATCATATATAAAGATTGTTTCATACAAGAGTCTATAAACCCACACGCCACAAGTTGGCTAGTTGGGCATCTACTCTAACAATCTCCCACTTGCCCTAAAGCCAACTACTCATCAGACGCAGTCCCATTGTTTCGCGATGTTTTTCAAACAACGGTCCAGGCAAGGGCTTCGTAAGTGGATCAGCAACGTTGTCTGTAGAGGCGACTCTCTCAACTGCTATGTCACCTCTAGCCACAATATCCCGGATTATGTGGTATTTCCTCAGTATGTGTTTGGATCTTTGGTGAGACCTAGGCTCCTTTGCTTGCGCAACAAAACCCTTGTTGTCGCAGTACATCGGGACTGGACCAACTCCATTAGGAATGACGCCCAACTCTTGGACGAAATTCCTTATCCAAACGGCCTCCTTAGCAGCAGCTGATGCTGCGATGTACTCAGCCTCAGTGGTTGAATCCGTGATGATGTCTTGCTTCGAACTCTTCCAA
Organism: Dorcoceras hygrometricum; assembly: GCA_001598015.1. Taxonomy (NCBI): domain Eukaryota; kingdom Viridiplantae; phylum Streptophyta; class Magnoliopsida; order Lamiales; family Gesneriaceae; genus Dorcoceras; species Dorcoceras hygrometricum. Next base: position 266,776 of record KQ987382.1, read on the forward strand.
GAGACAGCACCACCATTGAGCATGAATACAAATCCGGAGGTTGATTTCGAATCATCCACATCACACTGGAAGCTAGAATCAGTGTAGCCTTCCAGTTTCAGTTCACCACCCCCATAGGCCATGAACATATTCTTAGTCCTTCGCAAGTACTTAAGAATATCCTTCACATCCTTCCAATGCAATTGGTCGGGGTTGGCCTGGTAGCGGCTCGTGACACTCAGAGCATATGCGACATCCGGTCTAGTCGAGATCATGCCATACATAATACTACCTATTGCCGAGGCATATGGCACACGTGTCATACTCTCTATCTCCTCATCAATCTTCAGACACATAGACTTAGATAGAGTGACCTCGTGGAACATAGGTAGGTGTCCTCTCTTGGACTCTTCCATAGAGAACCTCTTAAGTATGGTATCGATGTAGGTAGCTTGGGTGAGTCCGAGCATCCGTTTAGATCTATCCTGATAGATCTGTATTCCAATAATATAGGATGCTTCACCCATGTCCTTCATCGAAAATCTACTAGACAACCATACTTTAGTTGACTGCAGCATTCCTACATCATTCTCAATGAGTAGAATGTCATCAACATAAAGTACGAGGAATGTCACAGCGCATTTAACTACCTTCTTATAGACACATGGCTCCTCGGGATTCTTGATGAAACCAAATTCCTTAATTGTTTCATCGAATCTCAGGTTCCAACTTCGTGATGCTTGTTTGAGACCGTAGATCGATCTCTGAAGCTTGCATACCTTATGCTCGGTTCCAACAGATGTGAAACCCTCAGGCTGCGTCATATAGATCTCTTCCTTAATGTTTCCATTAAGGAATGCAGTTTTCACATCCATTTGCCATATCTCTTAGTCGTACCATGCGGCTATGGCTAACAAGATTCTAATCGACTTGAACATTGCGACTGGCGAGAAGGTTTCATCATAGTCAACACCTTGCCTTTGAGTGTAACCTTTCGCGACCAGTCGTGCCTTGTAGGTCATC
>KQ987382.1:281031-293403 GCA_001598015.1 Dorcoceras hygrometricum
ACTTGTGTGACCCTCAATGGTTCAGGGATACAGCTAGCCGTGGGCCCACAACCATTGTGGCTCCGGAATCACAATTCCGGACTTGCCCAACGGATCATGGTAAGAGCGTCTAGCAACATCGCCCCATGATCCCCTAGGTATCACTGATAGTGCCTGCAAGAACCAGTTGGTCGTGGTTAGCGTACAGTACGGTCCTTTCAATCCATATATCCCGATCAGATCAACGACCATTGATAAATCGAGAGTCTCTATAGATCCGATAGCTATGCATACATCTTGGAGATCGAATAGTGACATCACGAGTGCAACTAGGTAAAAACATTTACCTAAAACACTTCTAGTACTCTGGCCAGAGATTTATACACTATTATCCCCTCAGATAGCATAGGATATCCACGTCTGCAAGCGGTGAATCCTCGACAACGATGCATCGACTCCTACATGCATCGGGGTCTCACCCAATCCCGTCGCCTGATGACCCCAAGTGAGTCGGCAAACGAGTCAAAGTGAGACGCCTATCATGTAGAGTCTCAATGACGTTTCGAGTCGTGAGGACTAATCAGTACAACCAAGACCTCGGACTTATCCACTCGACAAATGGTAATCACTTGGAAAGTCCGAACGAGGGTAGTTCGATAGATCACCAGGTCACTATCTATCTGCATGCTCGGAACATCACAATGTTCCCTACCAATGAAACGTGGTACTTCGCATCGCAGATACTAGTCTCTAGCTCGGGCGGCCTTATCCTCATTTTGACTGCCCAATCGACTAGGAACATGTTCAGAATACACAGTGACTATTAGATGTGTTTCATGATAGCCTTCATACCCACTATCACATCTAACATACACTTCGGTGTATTCTAGGTCTTTACTCAATTTGCAATTGTTAATCATCATACAACACAATGAAAGTAAAGAATGCCATATGAATAAATGCGAATATCATATATAAAGATTGTTTCATACAAGAGTATATAAACCCACACGCCACAAGTTGGCTAGTTGGGCATCTAATCTAACACGAAGGCGACCTATGGATAGAAAAAAAGATGCAGGAAATTAAATATGAAATAAAAATATGCTTTGGGAGTGTGAGATAGGCAGAAGGGGAGTACGCAGGGGCTTCCAACAGTGATAGCTAAACTAACCAGATGGCTGCCCAAAACTTGGAGTAACAATTGAAATCGGAAATCAACGCCAGGTCCCGGCTATCCAAAAAAAAAGGCAGACTGAAGCTATGGATCAAAAAATGCAACACAACAAGGGGCGAACCAAGCGAAAGAAAAAGCAATAATGTAATTGACAGGGAGTAAAGGCGAAAGATAGATTTTCGAGCCTGCAAGCAGCAAGAAACAATGGCTGAAAAGCCGTTGCGCGCTAGCTTGTAGTTTAGGGGGATGCCCCTTTTTTAAAACTTTTATAATTCTAATAAGGTAAGCTTTTTTGAACCCTAGTTTTGGAGTTTTCCACAACCTATACCTTTACTAATAAAAAATGGAAGCAAGGCAAAGGGGAACCCTTAGCCGCATATGTAGAAAAAGAGGGAGCGGAGAAGGAAGAACAACCGTTTGAGTTTGGCACATGAGGTGGCGGGTTTGGCTAGGTAACATAATGGAAATTTATCGGACTGCAAATCCTGGAATGACGGTTCGACCCCGTCCTTGGCCTCAAGGAGTGGTGAGCAGCAGAGAACTTTAATCAACCAAATGTCATAGTAAAGGGCTTTCCTTTGTTAGAAATCCACAGAAAACATTCTAGAACTTCCAAACCAAAGAAATGCAACATGAGAAGGAGCTTTTTACGTTACGCTTCAATAGAATGAATTCAGTATGGGCAGAGTACGCCCTATGGTCGATCGAAGGTCCTGTGCCACTTTCACTCCAATCTATCTGACCTTCAATCCATCTTTGTCCATCCAAGCCAGTTCATAACAAAATTTTAGACCAGGGCTAACACAACCGAATTGGTTGAGGAAAAGGAAACCCCAGCGACCAAGCACTCCCGCCCCAAAAAGCGGAGACCGAAGAACCGCCAGGTTGTTGAGGACACATCTGAAGAAGAGGTTTGCACCTGAAATAGGACTAATGTAGATCTAGAATAGAATAATGGGTTTGGGCTTTCGAAAAGATTAAGATGCAAAGGGTAAATATAAAGAGACATTCTTTTGAACAACCAACCTGACATAAGGATTTTACCTCGTGCCCACTTAGAAATGGAGATTCTCGGACGGGGAAAAGCGGCACTCGACATCTATTAAAAAACATTAAGAACAAAGCCATACTATACCCTCCTCGGGAGAAACTAGTGATGATTGCCATGAATGCTGCCCTCAAGGACGTGTACAAGAAGGTATTTGCCGATTCCTATCAACATGGTGCATCTCTTAGTAGAGGGGTGTGAAAAGGCCGTGGAGACTTTGACCGAATGAATAGGGATCAATTGATAGATGAGGAAGAAAATCCAGGGTGAACGCTTTTTTCATTCGCTATGCGCTGACTGGATGCGTACTCGCGTGATCAATCGATGGAGGGGGAATTGCGTGAATTATGAGACCGGCCCTAAAGTCAAGGCTCTTCTCTCTCTTGATGGCGAATCTTGATTGACTGCCACCAGGAACCGATTCGGAGAAATAAGAAGCATGGCATGAGATAGGCGGCGGAAAAATTTCCGATAGCGAATTACTTGACTCGATGGATGGTTTTCTACTATAAGAAATCCAACTCAAGCACGAAATCAATGTTGAGTCAACAATCATCGAGAGGGGTACCACCAAGCGAGATCGAGACCAGCCCCTTGTATAGGGTTCCAAACCTGCGCTTCTTCAAATATCCCATGAGTGGGGGCTTCAAAGTTTTACTAAGAAGCGAGAAAGTTTACTAATAGAAAGAAAAGGGGCGGCCTAGCTGCCATCCAACTAAAGCGCTAACGAGCAAGAAAGGGCCTCTTACTATAAGTGCGTTAACGCTTTCCTCATAACATATATAGGGCTTCCCTTTTTTATCGGAATCGATTCTATGATTGAATAGCAGAAGTACTACTTAGTAGTAGAAACTCGGAGAGAGATACAGATAAAGGACTCTTTTATACCTGCAAACTCGAAGTAGATCCCTTGTTTTTGGCAGGAAGAGTTCCAGCCTTCGTTTCCCCTCGGTAGAGTGAGTCTACTTAGCGAACTGGCAGGACGCGGAGATCAATTGATCAATATGAATCTCGAGAGTGGATGGTTGATCGCCGCCTCATTGTCTTGGAGGCTCTCCGGCCGGGGAGGGACTTGCTATCGTAATCTTTTCTCCCGGTCGGTGTATGTGAAAAAGAGTGACGAACTCCTTTTTGTCATAGGTTGATCCAAAGAACGAGAGTCGGCTTCCTTAAGTCCGTTGTTCCTCAATAGCTCAGTGGTAGAGCGGTCGGCTGTTAACTGACTGGTCGTAGGTTCAAATCCTACTTGGGGAGAATTTTTATCTCTTTTCTTACTCTGACCTAGCGACCCATGCCCTTCTCCTTAGTTTCTAAACTAGCATAATCGTGGGAAGTTTCTTGTTTGTTGGTTTTTCTTTTTCACTCTCGTATAGGTGAACTTGGTTCAGTCAATTCTTAGGGATAAGAAGGATCCACTGGGAAGACTGGAGTACTATCTTCATTAGCCGGAAGGAATTAGTCTCCACTAGTGCAACGAAGTTCTTGGTAATTAGCAAGGGGGAAGGAAGATCTCCACTCATTTCATTCATTCAGTGCCTGCGGTGAGGCGCGACCCACAAGCGACGAAGAGGGGGCTAAGGAAGGGCGACGACTACATGAGGGGGAAGCTCTCGTAGAAGCTTTAGCCCTTGCTTTACATAAATTGTTATGAACTGACTAAATGACTAGATTATCCCGGAACGCTAGCTAAGCTAATAGTCTTAGTTCCCTTCAATTAAATAAATAAGCTTTTTGATTGATTCAGAGCGCCGCCTGTAACGCCCGGAAATCCTAATTACGTGAATTGAAGGCATGACTAGGAGGAAAACCTTATGTTAATATGATTTGCATGTCATGTATGTGATTATATGATGATTTTATTCTTTACGTGTGCATGTCGCTTTACGGTACGGTTTGAGACCGGTAAGCGGGGACGAGTCCGGAGACGACCAAATCGAAAATATTTAAATGTTTTAGCCCTTAGACATATTTTAAAGCAAAATATTTTTATTTTATGCACAATTTCCAAAAAAATGAGATTTTATGCACGATTACCGAGGGGGACCCGTTTTTCGCCTATACGGGCCATTTTTAGGACTTTTACCACACTTTTAAATTTGAGAGACCCAATATTACGAAAATAAAGGCTTGGAGGCTGAAATTTAAATGTTTTTAAGCCTTTTTAATTAGAGGATGGGCTAGTATGATGATGGGCTCTTATTTCTTTAAATAAAACAATGTAGATGGGCTTTTTAGTACATTTTTTCATACACCCTTCACCTAAACTCGAAAATTACCCTAGCCTCTCCTCTCATCAGCCAACTTCAGCCTCCATCCTCCCCAAGGTGACCAAAATTTGCAAGGTTTCATTGGAACTCAAAAGTGTGGTCTCCCCAATTGTCCTCCGCTCCGGTATCACGTATTTTCGCTTCTATATCAATCAAGGAATGTTATATTCTTTCTTTTCTCACCAATCAGCCAACTTCAGCCTCCATCCTCCCCAAGGTGACCAAAATTTGCAAGGTTTCATTGGAACTCAAAAGTGTGGTCTCCCCAATTGTCCTCCGCTCCGGTATCACGTATTTTCGCTTCTATATCAATCAAGGAATGTTATATTCTTTCTTTTCTCACCATATAAATCATAATATACTGTTTTTACAAAGATTATGCATGAATTTTATATGAATGTTTCAGATCTCAATGTACATGTCCATGATCATATGTCTCTCTTCATATGCACCTCACGGTTTTGAATTCTTTTGCATGGCTTCGGTTCATGGTCTGCTTAAGGGGTCTGGGATCGTTGTTAAGTGGTTCATGGTGGTCCTAGGAGTGGCTTTTCGTGGTTCAAAGTGAAGGTTTAAGGGTCTAACCGGTGGCTTGAAGTTTTACACCGTGCAGTGTGTGTTTACTATGTGTCGCGTGCGTCTGGTTCACAACCTTCGTGCGTCCAGTGCGGCAACGGTTTGGGCCAAGGTTGGTATTGTTAGAACCACCTGGACCGGGGTGTGGTCCAGCCGGAAGGGCTCCGGCAGTGGTGGCCGGAGCAAGGAGAATGAACGAGAATACCAGCAGGTGGTCGCGCGGCGTGCAGTATGGCTGGTGCGTCCACTTGCAGCGACCATTTCTCCCTGGTTAGGTCACGGCTTGAGGCAAGGTCGGTCACGTTAGAACCATATGGACCTGGGGGTGGTCCAGCCGGAAGGTCTCCGGCAGTGGTGGCCGGATCAGGGAGAACGAACGTAAAAACCGGAGACTGGTCGCGGAGGCAGCTTGTGCAGGAGAGTGTATTTTAGGTTTAGGGTTGAGTGTTTGGTTTGGGCCGGTTCGTTTGGGCCGATGGGTAGGTTCAATCGGGCCGGGTCGAGTGGTTTAAGTGTCGAGTCAATATTTGAAGTTCGGTCCGAGTTATTTTATTTTTGGGCCGGGTTATTTTATTTTTAAAGTCCGGGTCGTTTTTGCCGAGTCAAGTCAACTTTTTAAGTTAAAATTAGTTTCGGGTCAAAATTATTTTTGGGTCAATGATTTTAAGTCAAAATCTATTTTAAGTTGCTGGAAATTTTAATTTAAATTGGGTTTTTAGCCAAATTAGTGGACTTTGGGCCGATATTTATTTTAATGAATTTAAAGCCTTTTTAACGATATTGGGTCGAGTCCTTCAAATGAATTTAAAAGGGTTTGTTCTTAGTCGTTGGGCCAAGATAAGTTGGGCTTAGGATTGTTCTAAGTTTGAGTTGAGGCTTTGGGACTTAGAATTAGTGGGCCAGTCGCTTGAGCCAGTCCTTGACCGGGCCGAAGAAAAATAATGCATAGGCCCATGAATATATTTTTAATGTTATATGTATCAGGTTGTGTATTTTAAGTATGTAATGTTTTAAGAAAATTAGAATATATTGATGGGCCAAGGTTTTAAAGTTGCATGATTTTTATGAAACGCATGCATCATGGAAGTTTAAATTATGTTAAGGCATGTATGAAAATGTTTTTTAGAAATTGAAGTGTGGTGGGGCAAAGTAACGATGAGAGTTAGCCGGGTAGCCGGGCCCGGGGATCCCCTGTTATGTATAACGATTATGAGCCTATGTATCCATGTGATCACGACATGGTGAAGTGGCAAGCATAGAGGTGTGACATATAGGGATCCCGAGGTAAGGTCGGGTGAACCACACCGCCACGTACATTGGTTTATAGATTGATCAATCGAATTTAACGGCTCTCACTTCATGGATACGACTCGCATGTTCTTTTAAGTTATTTTATGTATTATGCTATGCCTTAACATATATGTTATGATGATTTATGTACGACTACAGCATGATTTAACGTTTTAAGGCCTTTTAATGCACGCATGTCATGAAAATTATGTTTATACACTTATGTGCTTGTATGTGGTTTTACTATATGTATCTTGTTATTAGCGGATATAGCATGATGTGCCTTTAGGCTCACTAGGTTTATATGGTGCAGGTGAGCATGATAATGTTGATGATATTACTCCGACCGGCGGTGAGGACGTCTGATGCTCCGCTGTGCCTGTTACCCCGTGACCGCTTAGTTATTTCATGTTACCTACTTTTAAACATGTTCAGTTTTTCCGCAAACAGTTTTTGAGTACTCTGATTTTTATGATTAGCTTTTGAGACGTGGATTAAGGATTTTTGCAGTCGTTTTATCGCATGTTGAGATGTTATTTTTAATGCTTAAGTTATGGCTTTATTTATCGCTTTCTTTAAATGTTATTCCACGTCGGCTTTTAAGAAAAAAAATTTAGAGGTTTAGTATGTTTCAAATTGGTACCAGAGCGGTGGTTCTGGTGGGGTACTATCCTGCTGCGTGGAGCTCGGAAGTCGCACTGCCAGTCTGTGAGTTTTATTTTTTTTATTTATGTATATGTTGCATGCTGCATGTTTATCTTTGCCTTAGTTCTACCTTAGATTTTAAAGGTTAGACGCCTGGTCATGCACTTAGATTTACGTTATAAGGTTTTGGTGTACCAGAACAATGCCTCCCCGTCGCATTAGAGAGCAGCAGCAGGATGATGACTTGCCTCCTCCACCACCAGTCCAGTTGAAGCCTTATGAGAGGGCTAGCGTGAGCATGCTAGCCGGGATCACCAGGATCCTATAGAGGCAGTCGGAGTATTCTGGGAAGTCGCCTGTGGAGGACGTCACTGAGACGTTCAGCAAGCAGGGACCTAAGAATTTGCGGGGACTACAGACCCGCTAGTTGCTGAGGAGTGGAATCTGAGTAGAACTGTAGGACTTCTAGGACTTGGCTTGCGAACTTGGACTTTATGGCTAGCTAACCTAGAATATGTGTTAGGCATTTGAACTACCTGTTGAGACCTAGTTTAACGGTAAGCGCGTGCCTGTGTGTTGTGTCCGTTTCAGGCGAGATTCGTGTGCTTGGCGTTACTAACCTTGCACTAATAGACTCAGGGGCGACTCACTCATTTATTTCGAGTGCGTTCACGCAGAGGATGGGTATTACACCAGAGAGCTTAGGTATGGCTCTCACAGTGACGGTTCAGTAAGGAGAGGAGTTGACGACGACCAGTGTGGTTCAGGGATTGACGATGATGTTCCAGGATCATGCAGTCCAAGCAGATCTAGTTGTGTTGCCGATGTCGGGATTCGACCTCATCCTAGACATGGATTGGTTGACGGAGTTCGGAGCAGTGATTGATTTTCAGAGGCGGACAGTTTCTATCAGACCGCCAGGGCAGGAGGCCTTCTTATTTAAGGCTGCTAGGAGACCGCGGAAGCCCAGATTCTTTATACAGATGCTTCTTTGAGAGGTTTGGGTGCAGTTCTGATGCAGGGTGGTAAGGTTATTGCTTATGCGTCGAGACAACTGAAGAATTATGAGCAGAACTATCCGACGCATGATCTGGAGCTTGCAGCAGTAGTGTTCGCACTGAAGATTTGGAGACACTATCTGTACGGCGAGAAGTGTCAGATTTTCACCGACCATAAGAGCCTCAAGTACTTCTTCACCCAGAAGGAGCTGAACATGAGGCAGCGCAGATGGCTAGAGTTGGTGAAGGACTATGACTGTGACATTAGCTACCATCCGAGTAAGGCTAATGTGGTAGCAGACGCTTTGAGCCGGAATACTTCAGTGGTGGCGTGTTTATCAGTGGAGCGACAACTACAGACGGAGATTCAGAGATTTGGATTGGAGTTTTATTCAGGAGGTTGTGCGCCTAGCCTCGCAGCGCTCACAGTTCAGCCGACTCTTCGAGATCGGATTAGGGACGGCCAGGCTGCAGATGAGCAGTTACAGCAGTGGAGACAGAGAGATGAGGCTAGATGACGAGGTTTGTACACAGTCGAGGATGGGATTACTCGTTTCAGGGGTCACATGTGGGTACCCAACACTGAACAGTTGAGAGCTGAGATCTTATCATAGGCCCATGCGTCGACGTATTCCATTCACCAGGGAGTACAAAGATGTACAGGGATTTACAGACACTTTACTAGTGTCCAGGGATGAAGAGGGATATCGGACGATTTGTATCAGAGTGTTTGACCTATCAGCAGGTCAAAGCAGAGCATCAGAGACCAGCAGGGTTACTACATCCACTCCCTATCCCTGAGTGAAAATGGGAGAACATCACGATGGATTTTGTGGTTGGATTACCCACGAGTCCCAGAGGCTTTACGGCGATTTGGGTGATTGTGGATCGACTCACCAAGTCCGAACACTTTCTACCGGTGAAGACCACTTTCACATTGACTCAGTATGCAGAGCTATACATTAGAGAGATTGTCAGGCTGCATGGCATACCGGTCTCTATTATGTCAGATAGGGATTCCAGGTTTACTTCTGCGTTTTGGAGGAGCTTGCATGCTGCATTGGGGACCAAGCTATCATTCAGTACGGCTTTTCAACGCAGACAGACGGACAGTCGGAGAGATTTATCCAGATTCTAGAGGATTTGCTGAGAGCCTGCGTGATAGATCAGTGACGGTTCCGTCAGGAGAGGAGTTGACGGCGACCAGTGTGGTTCAGGGATTGCGATGATGTTCCAGGATCATGCAGTCCAAGCAGATCTAGTTGTGTTGCCGATGTCGGGATTCGACCTCATCCTAGACATGGATTGGTTGACGGAGTTCGGAGCAGTGATTGATTTTCAGAGGCGGACAGTTTCTATCAGACCGCCAGGGCAGGAGGCCTTCTTATTTAAGGCTGCTAGGAGACCGCGGAAGCCCAGATTCATATCCTTCTTACAGGCCAGGAAGCTGGTTGAGAACGGATGTCAGGCGTTCTTGGCCAGTGTTACTGCTCCAGGAGATTCAACAGGACCTTCGTTGTCTGATGTGGAGGTATTCAGGGATTTCGCAGATGTTTTCCCCGATGACGTCACAGGAGTTCCTCCAGTGAGGGAGGTGGAGTTTTCTATTGAGCTGATGCCGGGTACAGTGCCTATCTCTAAGGCACCGTATCGATTAGCTCCTACCGAGATGAAGGAGTTAAAGGAGCAGATTCAGGAGTTGCTTGATAAGGGGTTCATTCGCCCTAGTTTTTCTCCATGGGGCGCGCTAGTTCTGTTTGTGAAGAAGAAGGATGGTAGCATGAGGTTGTGTATTGACTACCGAGAGTTGAACAGAGTTACCGAGAAGAACAGATATCCACTCCCAAGAATTGAGGATTTATTCGATCAGTTGCAGGGAGCTTCAGTGTTCTCGAAGATTGATCTGAGATCTGGCTATCATCAGCTGAGAGTTAGAGAGGAGGACGTGTCCAAGAATGCTTTTCAGACACGCTACGGCCAATACGAGTTCTTGGTGATGCCGTTTGGTCTGACGAACGCCCCAGCGATTTTCATGGATCTGATGAACAGGGTTTTCAGGCAGTATCTAGACCAGTTCATCATTGTGTTTATCGACGATATTCTGATCTATTCGAGGAGCTTTGAGGAGCATAGGCAGCACTTGCAGACAGCTTTACAGACTTTGAGGGAGAACAAGTTATACGCCAAGTTCAGCAAGTGCGAGTTTTAGCTAGAGCAGGTGGCTTTCTTGGGGCATATTGTGTCGAGAGATGGGATTTCTATCGACCCATCGAAAGTGGAAGCAGTGCAGAACTGGGGAATTCTGAAGAATGCAGCGGAGATTCGTAGTTTCTTGGGCTTGACAGGTTACTATCGCAAATTTATCAAGGGCTTCTCTTCTATTTCAGTGCCCTTGACAGCCTTGACCAAGAAGAATGTGAAGTATGTGTGGAGTGCCGACTGTTAGAGGAGCTTTGATCAGCTGAAGGAGGCCCTTACTTCAACACCAGTATTAGCTATGGCAGTGGACCACGAGGAGTTTGTGGTGTATACAGATGCTTCTTTGAGAGGTTTGGGTGCAGTTCTGATGCAGGGAGGTAAGGTTATTGCGTATGCGTCGAGACAACTGAAGAATTATGAGCAGAACTATCCGACGCATGATCTGGAGCTTGCAGCAGTAGTGTTCGCACTGAAGATTTGGAGACACTATCTGTACGGCGAGAAGTGTCAGATTTTCACCGACCATAAGAGCCTCAAGTACTTCTTCACCCAGAAGGAGCTGAACATGAGGCAGCGCAGATGGCTAGAGTTGGTGAAGGACTATGACTGTGACATTAGCTACCATCCGAGTAAGGCTAATGTGGTAGCAGACGCTTTGAGCCGGAATACTTCAGTGGTGGCGTGTTTATCAGTGGAGCGACAACTACAGACGGAGATTCAGAGATTTGGATTGGAGTTTTATTCAGGAGGTTGTGCGCCTAGCCTCGCAGCGCTCACAGTTCAGCCGACTCTTCGAGATCGGATTAGGGACGGCCAGGCTGCAGATGAGCAGTTACAGCAGTGGAGACAGAGAGATGAGGCTAGATGACGAGGTTTGTACACAGTCGAGGATGGGATTACTCGTTTCAGGGGTCACATGTGGGTACCCAACACTGAACAGTTGAGAGCTGAGATCTTATCATAGGCCCATGCGTCGACGTATTCCATTCACCAGGGAGTACAAAGATGTACAGGGATTTACAGACACTTTACTAGTGTCCAGGGATGAAGAGGGATATCGGACGATTTGTATCAGAGTGTTTGACCTATCAGCAGGTCAAAGCAGAGCATCAGAGACCAGCAGGGTTACTACATCCACTCCCTATCCCTGAGTGAAAATGGGAGAACATCACGATGGATTTTGTGGTTGGATTACCCACGAGTCCCAGAGGCTTTACGGCGATTTGGGTGATTGTGGATCGACTCACCAAGTCCGAACACTTTCTACCGGTGAAGACCACTTTCACATTGACTCAGTATGCAGAGCTATACATTAGAGAGATTGTCAGGCTGCATGGCATACCGGTCTCTATTATGTCAGATAGGGATTCCAGGTTTACTTCTGCGTTTTGGAGGAGCTTGCATGCTGCATTGGGGACCAAGCTATCATTCAGTACGGCTTTTCAACGCAGACAGACGGACAGTCGGAGAGATTTATCCAGATTCTAGAGGATTTGCTGAGAGCCTGCGTGATAGATTTTCAGGGTAGGTGGGACTTTAGGTTGCCCTTGGTTGAGTTCACGTACAGTAACAGTTTTCAGGAATCGATTGGGATGGCTCCTTATGAGGCTTTGTACGGGAGGAGGTGCAGGTCTCCCGTGCATTGGGATGAGGTTGGCGAGAGAATTTTGACTCTACCAGAGTTGGTACAGCAGACAACTGATATTGTGACCAGGATACGAGATCGGATGAGGACAGCTCAGAGTCGCCAAAAGAGTTATGCCGATCGTAGACGACGAGATCTGAAGTTGTCAGTAGGGGATCATGTATTGTGAGGATATCGCCTATGAAGGGCGTGATGCGCTTCGGCCGGAGAGGCAAGCTCAATCCGAGATTCATTGGACCGTTTGAGATTTTGGAGAGGGTCGGTACGTTAGCATATCGTGTAGCACTACCACCCAGTCTGTCAGCAGCGCATAACGTGTTCCATATTTCGATGCTACGGAAGTACGTCCCGAACCCATCTCATGTGCTGGATTTTGAGCCGCTTCAGTTGGCACCAGACTTGTCTTTTGAGGAGCGACCAGTTCAGATATTAGCACGAGAGGAGCACAGACTTAGAGCGCAGAGGATTCCGATGGTCAAGGTCCGGTGGCAGAATCACTCAGCAGATGAGGCTACCTGGGAGACCGAGGCCGATATGCGGACGCGCTA